>SJYC01014747.1:0-12289 GCA_006408675.1 Madoqua kirkii
CACCCCACCCCACTTTGCCCAGCAAGGCAGATGGTAGAGTGGTTCAGAGAGTGGGCTCTTGAACTGGGATGCCTGGGTCCAAACCCGAGCACCAACACCAGCTGTGAAACAAGTCATTTCACCTCTTTCTGCCTTGGTTTCCTCATCCATAAAATGGGGAGACAAAGCACAAATTCTACCCCGTAGGGTTACTGTAAGGATTAATGCATGTAAAGCACTTCAAATGTCTTCTGCATCTCGTGCCTAAAATCCCTTACCTAAAATACCAATATCTCAGGGTCCTCATGCATTTTGGGATTTGAGGAGTTTTGGAGTTTTAGAAAGCATATGTTGTATGTTATATTAAGATACTAGTGGGAGGGATAAATTAGGAGTTTGGGATTAACATATACACTTGTTGTTTTAGTCACTAAGTCATGTCTGACTCTTTTACGACCCCACAGACTGTAGCCCACTGGGCTTCCCTGTCCATGGAATTTCCCAGGCAAGAATACTGGAGTGGGTCACTGTTTTCTTCTCCAGGGGATCTTCCCCACCCAAGGATTGAACCTGAGTCTCCTGCATTGGCAGGTGGATTCTTTTCCACCAAGCCACCTGGGAAGCCCAACATATACATACAACTGTATAAAAAAACAGAGAACCAACAAGGACCTATGTATTGCACAGGGAACTGTACTCAAGATTTTGTAGTAACATATATGGGGAAAGAATCTGAAAAAGAATAGATATATGGATATGAATAATTGAACCACTTTGCTGAACACCTGCAACTAATATATTGTAAATTAACTATACCTCAAACAAAACAAAACAAAACAAAACAAATTAAGATACTAGTGGGGACCTGGGTGAGCATGCCATAATTAAACACATTAATATCTCTGCAGAGTAATGTATCAATATTCATACAACTGTTCAGGTTGGGTTTTTACCACCAGAGGAGATTTGGTGCTAATCTTCAGTTATTTTGCTCACAACTTTTTCGGCTCTGAGGCTGCGAGTGGGGGATTGTTGGCCTCTGTAAGGTTTTTTGGCCTTAGTGTTTAATGAACATCCGGTGTCACGGCCATGTAATCACTTCTTGACGACAACTCAGAGCTTTCCCGCTCTTCTTGGTTCACGGAGTTTTCGGCACCAACAGCTCTGAACAACCTTCAGAGGCAGAGCGGGCTCTCTTCTCTCCTCTCTCTACCCGGGCCCTCAGCTTAGTGGTTTCCCTCTGTGCCCTTCGATATGCTGGTGGGGTGTGGATGCAAATTCAAGTCTTCAAGAGCCTTCTCCAGGGAGCCAGCTGGCCCTCAACAGGAGGGGGGTGGAGAAGCCCTGAGAAAATGTTGTTTCTGGCAAAGCTGCCGTGGGTTTCAGGCAGGAGTCTGGTCTGAGCAGGAGAGATCGTGGAGCCAGAGAAGGATTTACGGCTTCTCCACAGCCCCCGGGCATCCACAAAGCATCTCTAGGGCGGATGCAGCCATACTTGCAAGAAAACATGGGAAGGGATACCGGGACATTTCCTCAGGTGAGCCTCCGGAAAACATGTGTATGACAGGTGCTCAAGGCATTAGGGGGGCTTCCCAGGTGGTAAAGAATCCACCTGCCAATGCAGGAGTCATGGGTTCAATCCCTGGGTCAGGAAGATCTCCTGGAGAAGAAAATGGCAACCCACTCCTGTATTCTCGCCTGGCAAGTCCCATGAACAGAGGAGCCTGGCAGGCTACAGTCCATGGGGTCACAAAGGGTCAGACACAACTTACGGACTCAACAGCAACAACAAGGTATTAGGGAGTTAGAATGACTGTTGCAGAGGGCCAAGCCCCCACCCCAGCACGGCCCCTGAGAGAGGCCTCCTCTGGACAACTCTGTCCACACCTCACAGAGCTCCCTCCCCCGCTGCCTGCTTGCTCGGACATTCCTGGCACAGCTTTCTCAATATGGGTTTATTTTGCAAATTCATTTCTTTTGGGATTTGTCTGGGAGGGAAAATTTGTTCCAGCGTTCCTGCATCTTGTCAGTGGAGCTTAAGCAATCAAAGACATGAGCTCCTCAGTCCACCTGTCCAACACTTCTAAGCCTTATGCCAACTGGAGTCACAGAGGAGCCAGGGTTTCCCCTCCTGTTTTCATCCCCTCCACCATCTGGGGGCCCCCTTTCCCTCTCGGCCACTTAACTCCCCCTTCACCCCAAAAGGACCCTTGGAGCAGTCCCTCTTTCCTCACTTCCTAAGAAAGAATCCCCCACCCCCACCCCCAGGAAGAACCCTGGAGCAGGAGTTAGGAGAATTCAGCCCAAGTTTCAGCTCTGCCCATCACACGCACGGTGACCGTGTCCCCTCCATGCCCCAATATCCCCATATACCGGAGGGAGAGACTGAATTTGAGCAAAAGCTGTAAAATCAAGTAGCCAGAGAAACCAGGCAGATGGAGAACAAGGATCAGGTAAGCTTAGAAAACGCCAGCCCAGCTGAAGGGGACAACAGCTACCAAAGGCCAGCTCCTCACTGCCGTGCAGAAAAGCAAGCCCCGTGCTGTGAGATTTCTGACTCTTCAAGAGAAGATGTATTAGTCAGGACAGGCTGCTGTAACAAACAATCCCAGAGCGCACTGCCTTAATATTGTAAAGTTGCTACTTCCTGTTCCCACCACGTCCAATGTGGGCCAGTGGGGGGCGAGGGGGGGCTCCCCACAGCCATGGAGGGGCCCTATGCCTTACATCTGGTGGCTCTGCCGGCTCCTCAGGCCTAGGGGCCTCCCCTGTATCTTCCCCACCTGCCCTACAGACCCAGGAAAGAGTCTGGAGGGTGTGGAGGGAGGAGTGGGCAGGAAGTAGGACATATTGTTAATACTCTGCCCACATTCCACTGGCTACAATGTAGTCACATGGTCCCAACATAACCAAGAGGGAGGCTGGGAAACTGAGTCTTGCTCTGTCCAGGGAAAAATAGGGTGTAGGTTAATGGAGAAGGAAGTGGCACCCCACTCCAGTACTCTTGCCTGGAAAACCCCATGGGCAGAGGAGCCTGGTAGGCTACAGTCCATGGGGTCGCGAAGAGTTGAACACGACTGAGCGACTTCCCTTTCACTTTTCACTTTCCTGCATTGGAGAAGGAAATGGCAACCCACTCCAGTGTTCTTGCCTGGAGAATCCCAGGGACAGAGGAGCCTGGTGGGCTGCCATCTATGGGGTCGCACAGAGTCGAACACGACTGAAGCGACTTAGCAGCAGCAGCAGCAGCAGCAGCAGGTTTGGTGAAAGGCAGACTTTTGGTGAAAGTCTCTGCCACAAGGTGAAAATCTGGATTACATGTGAAATTTTCTGACTCTTAAATATTGGTAAGTCATTAAATTTTTACAAAAGATATTATGTGGATTAAACAAAGCCTTCTTATGAACGGTACAGCCCTCATGCTATGTCTGTGACCACTAGGTTAGAGGGTCTCATCTTGCCCAAATGATCCTACATGGATGGGCCATGGGTTGGTGTCATGTGAAATTTTCTGACTCTTAAATATTGGTAAGTCATTAAATTTTTACAAAAGATATTATGTGGATTAAACAAAGCCTTCTTATGAACGGTACAGCCCTCATGCTATGTCTGTGACCACTAGGTTAGAGGGTCTCATCTTGCCCAAATGATCCTACATGGATGGGCCATGGGTTGGTGAGGCAGATGCTTTCAATTACTCACTTACATGTTCACACAGTCATTCAACAAACATGGTCATTCAACTCCTCTTCCATGCCAGACCTTGTGACAGGCAGTGAGGACACAAGAAGAACAAAAAACCCCTTTCCTTCCTTAGAAGAGTTCACAGTTGTTTTTACCCCTGGGTAGAAAATAGTGTCCTTTTTTTTTTTTTTTAAATGAAATTTTAGACTTATTTGACATAGTGCTACGTTTTAGCAGAGGAGCATCCCTTAATAGGAAAACATGACTTCCTAGGGGGAATTCTGGGTTAAGGACTAATAGGGAGAGCAGTAAATAGTGTCAGGAGCCCTGATCGGAAAGCTTGTCCCCTCCAAGCTTTACCATTCAGCATGAGGGTGGGCTCAGGCAAGTGGGTTGTCCTAGCTGAGCCTCAGTCTCCACCTCCGTGAAGTGGATATGATAGTACCTATCTTACAGGGCATCTGGGAAACAAGAGAAGGAGGCAGCAAAGCTGAGCTTGGTGCTTGGCACACGGCAGATATATTACCCCTTGTTTCCCAGTGGCCATGGTGGTGAGCCAGGGGTGATTAGTTTGGGACAACAGTGTCCCAGCATCTCATTTAATTCCCAGTCAGCATTTACTGGGTGTGACCCTGGGCCAGGTCCTCTACTGGGTTCTGGGGACATAAGGTGAGAAAGAGCTGGCCCACAAAGAGAAACTCATAATCTAGAGGCAGTTACCTTCTGACCTCGGTGGGTGTGAGGCTCACTCATCACAGATGTGTGCCCTTCATCACCTCACATCAAAAGGCAGATGGGCGGGCAGGCTGCTTGGTCCAGAGTTACTTTACCAACAAGCATGTTGGTCATCTTGGTTGACATCAGCAAAGAACTATTAGCAGAAGGCTTGGAAGGACCCCAGGGGACTGGGGTGGGGGTGGGGGCTTGACGTGGACTCAGGCTGGAGAGACAAAGGATTTCCTTAGGTACCAGTTCACAAAGATAGCCCTGCACAGATTTCAAAAACAAACTTCCAGTTACCAAAGAGGAAACGAGTAGGGAGAGGGATAAATCAGAAGCTGGGGACTGACACATAGGCATTACTATATATAAAATAGATAACCACCCATAACCTACTGCAGAGCACAGGGAACTCTACTCAGTATTCTGTAATAACCTATATGGGAAAAGAATCTGAAAAAGAATGCACATATAAATAATGAATCGCTTAGCTGTATACCTGAAACTAACACAACATTGTAAATCAACTCTACTCCAATACAAAATAAAAATTAAAACAAACTAGCAAACAAACAAAAACCAAAGAGAGCTTTGTGACTTGATGCTGTCCCCAGGGCCAGAAAGCTTCCTCTAATCTAAGGCTGTCTACAGTCCTCCAGCCAGCCCTGCGGAGGGGAGGGGCAGTCATAAGACTCAGCTGAGAACACGGAATGAAGAAGCAGAGAGATGGTTCCAGTTTGTCCAACGCTACCCAGCTGCCAAGGAGTGGCCCAGAGATTCAAATCTAGGTTTGCACTCTTTTTCCACACTTCACAACAGTGCCAGGGAGAGAGTTTTATGCCGTAGGGCTCAGATGACCTTCCTGATCAGCTGCCCCAGGATGGAGGGAGGGAAGCCAGCCAGTGAGGACTCTGAAGGGGTCTGGCAAGAGATAAATTTCTCTCTCTGAGGCCTGCAGCCTGCAGGCTGTCTGGAAAGCTGGAGTTCCTCCCTCCCTTCCTTGTTGATTGCCAGCTCTGACTGTTACGGTGACCTTGGCAGGTCACTTCGGCCTTCCGAATCTATGGTTCTACTATGCACCAAGCTCTGCTCAAAGTACACTCAGGGTGCAGGCTGAGCGAGACAGACAGACGTGGATTCCAGCTTCACGAGGCAGCTAACCTATTCTGGAGGCCTCATGGACCAAGCGATGCTTGAGCGCAGATGGACAAGATAAGAAGCTGTAAGCCACATTCAACAGGAGTGGGCAGGGCAGAGGCTCCATTCTGGGAAGAGGCAGAAATGAATTTCCCAGGCTTACCCTGAAGCTCCGAAGCTTAAGCTCTAGAGCCCCTCACTTGCCAGATGCCTTCCAGTGACCGGGGAGGAGCCCAAGCAGGACACATTCAGGGTCACATGCTGCCGCAGAGTTTGCCAAAGTAAGCTAGTGTAACTGCAGCTGATGGAGAAGGCTGCCTCTTTCCTCTTTGACATCCCCTCAGTCATACTTCCCCTCATTTGGTGTCACTGGCGTGGTGGTGGCATTTTTGGGGATCTAGCTAAGGGGAAGCTGTCATGGAATGCCACATCGATGAAAAATAAAACTCAAAATATATCATTGCTAAGAGGACATTAGCACCAAACTGCTTAATAGGCAGCATCTTAGTCAAAGAGTTTTTAAGATGCATGATCAAGCAAATATGGAAAGTCCTGAGATCTTACAGCTCCGCTATGAAAGAAACTTAATACATGTTTTTCTAAATTTGACAACAGTCCTAAAAATTTATGACCTCATTCATAATGAGTTGTGAAGCTGGGAAGGAACTTTTCTAAACTATCAACAATTAAAAAAAATCTTTTGGCCCACTGTGCTGGAGAAAAGACTAAATGCTCTTATTTTCTCTAAAGAAAATGACCCTGCAAAATCAATGTCGTATGAAGAAGTCATCCTAAAAACATACAGCCAAAACTTAGGAATTAAAAAAAATTTTTATGCATGTGTATCAGGCAATAAATATAAATATTATTATTTTTCTAGATATTGTCTAGGGTCTATCAGCTTGTTAAAAGATATTCATCTATTTGGTTGCACTGGGTCTTGGTTGCAGCACGCAGGAACTCTTAGTTGTAGCATACGAACTCTTTGGGCCATGTGGGATCTAGTTTCCTGCCTGGGGATCAAACCTGGGCTGTCTGCATTGGGAGCACAGAGTGTTAGCCACTGGACCACCAGAGAAGGCCCTGTTTATTATCTTTTAAAAATTTGTTGTGATTCTGTTTCTTGTTCTAAATATTCACACTTTTTATCTGATTTTGTCTTCTTTTTTCTTAAAGAAGGTCTCCCAGCTTTATAAGTTTCAGGTCCACAAAACTTGGCTATCCTCTTATGGAGAAGATAAGGCATGTGCAAAGGCCCAACGGCAGTGGGGTGGGAGCTGGGCTATGATGGAGAAATAGAATCACAGAGAAGACGGGAAGAGGGCAGGGGAGCATACTGCCTATAACCCCAACTTGACTTCTCACTGCCTGTGTGGCCAAAGACGGAGAGAGCCTTTGGACCCTGATCCAAAGAGACCAAGGCCAAAGAAAGGACCTCTTAAGTCATTTCCTCCACCTCCTACCAGCGTAGGGATCCTCTTCTTGACAGCTGCCTACTGAGCCTTAGCTCTGCACACCTCCTGAGTTGGGGAGCTCACTTCCTCCCCCAGATCTGATACAACCACAGATAAAAACTCTGGTTGTTGAACTTCCTTCAAGTTGACCCCTGTCTGGGCTTCCTTCTTGGGTTGCCTTCTTCCCTAGTATCCCCAGAAATAACCAGTTGCTTCCTCTCATCTCATTATAGCACTGCAGACTTGTGAGACCAGTGCTCAAGTTTGTTCCTGCCCAGGATTACCTGGCTTCCTTCAGAGATTCTTCTTATGACTTGACTTCTAGAGATTTTCCCACCCATTATGTCAAAGAATTCTAACCACACATACGTATGTGATGATGATGCTAATAGCTGACACACCTTGCATGCTTACTGTGTACTAGACTCTGGGCTGGGTGTTGTTTGTACTTAATCTTTATGACAATTCTGGGAAATAGGCACAGCTATGAAGCCCATTTTACAAATGAGGAAACTGAGGCTCAAAGTAATTAACCTTCCCAGGTTATATAAGTGATATAATCTCCAACTTTAGAGCTCATGCTTTTAATCACCACAAGAAGTAGCTGGAAGTAGAGAATTCCAATTTGTGTAATATGAGAATAATATTGATTGGGCTTTCCTGGTGGCTCAGCCCGTAAAGAATCTGCCTACACTGTGGGAGACCTGGGTTTGATCCCTGGGTTAAGAAGATCCCCTGGAGAAGGTAAAGGCTACCCACTCCAGTATTCTGACCTAGAGAATTCCGTGAACTGTACAGTCCAGGGGGTAGCAAACAGTCGGACATGACTGAGCGACTTTCACTTCACATAATCAATGTAGGTCATTTCATCAGGAAGCTATGACGGTTTACAGTTGTACAAGTGTCAAATAACTAAACTGTAAAATACACAATCCAAAACTTGACAGAATTGAAGGAGAATTAGAATCTATAATAGTTGAAGACTGAAAAAATATTTCTTTAAATTATAATTATAGTAGAAGACATAAAAAATGTACCATATTAACCATTTAAAGTGTAAAATTTTGTAGTATTATGTATATTTACATTTTTTCTAAATGATCTTCAAAGTTTTCACATTGTAGAACAGAAATTCAATTCATTAAGCAACCTCCCATTTTCCCTCCCCCAGCCCCTGGCCATCATCCTTCGACTTTTTTTCCCCCTGTGTTTCAGAATTCTATTTTATTTGGAAATGATCTAGATATCCAACAAACTTTCATCCCTTAGTTTAGCACAACCCTATAAATTCAGGTTATTCAAATATGGAGAGACTATTTAGACAGACATTTCTAAAGTATAATCATTTCTAACAGAGTTTATCTAAAAACTCCAATTGCATTTGTATTCTTTCCTTAAAAGTTTCTTTACTCAAGTTACTTTAACTGTTGACAAACTTACTTAATATTAAACCTGCTAAGTCACTTCAGTCGTGTCCAACTCTGTGGGACCCCTTAGACGGCCGCCCACCAGGCTCCCCGTCCCTGGGATCCTCCAGGCAAGAACACTGGAGTGGGTTGCCATTTCCTTGTCCAGTGTATGAAAGTGAAAAGTGAAAGTGAAGTCGCTCAGTCGTGTCCAACCCTCAGCGACCCCACGGACTGCAGCCTACCAGGCTCCTCCATCCATGGGATTTTCCAGGCAAGAGTACTGGAGTGGGGTGCCATTGCCTTCTCCAATACTTTCTCTTTTTTTTTAACATACATATGACATACACTTTATTTTGTTTATAGTCAATTTACAATGTTGTATCAATTACTGCTGTGCAGCACAGTGATTCAGTTATACACACACACACATCTTTTTTTGTATTCTTTTCCGTTTTGGTTTATCCCAGGGTATTGAGTCCTGTCCCCTGTGCTATACTGTAGGACCCTGTTGTTTATTCATCCTGTATGTAACGGTTTGCTTCTGCTGATGCCCACCCTTCTGCTATGAATCTGACTAGTCTAGGGAACTCATATAAGTCGAATCATATAGTTCTTTCTTTTTGTTTTGTTTCACTTAGCGTAACGCTTTCAAGTTTCATCATGTTGTAGCACAGGTCAGAATCTCCTCTTTTTTAAGGCTAAATAATATACCATTGTATGTAGATATGCATTTTGTGTATTCATTCCTGTGTGTACAAATGTCAGTAGCTGGAGATTTTAATACTTTTTTCTCAGTTGTTGATGGGTCAGCTAGTGATGAACCAAACCAGCAGAAACATACTGTGGGGCTTCCATGGTGCTCAGTGGTGGAGAATCTGCCTGCCGATGCAGGAGGCTCCGGTTCGACCCCTGGTCCAGGAAGATCCCACGTGCCTCGGACCACCTAAGCCTGTGCACCACGACTGCGTCTGTGCTCTGGAGCCCGAAAGTGTAACTACCAAGAGCCTCAAGCCCCCACTGAAGCCCGCGCACCTAGAGCCTGTGCGGCACAACAAGAAAAGCTGCCAGTGAGAAGCCCCCACACCGCTGCTGCAACTAGAGAAGAACCTGCTCGGCAACAGAGACCCACAGCCAAAACCAAAATACACGGACACACGTTAAAAAATAAAGAGGATACACGGCACCTGGAAAAATGGTATTGATGAACCCACCGGCAGGGCAGCAAAAGAGATGCAGACACAAAGAACAGACTGTGGACACGACGGGGAAAGGAGAGGCTGGGGCAGGTTGAAAGACTAGCACCGACACATACATCACTGTATGAAAAACAGACAGCAGGTGCAGTCAGCTGTATGGCGCGTGGAGCTCAGCCCAGCGCTCTGTGACAACCCAGAGGGCTGGGATGGGGTGGGCAGGGAGGTTCCCGAGGGAGGGGACACAGGCATACCTGTGGCTGATTCATGCTGGTGGACGGCAGAAACCAATACAACATTGCAAAGCAATTATCTTACGATTAGAAATAAACTAAGTTAAGAAAACATAATGGGGACTTCTCTGTGGTCCAGTGGCTAAGACTCTTCACTCCCAATGCAGCGGACCTGGGTTCAATCCCAGGTCAGGGAACTAGATCCTACATGCCACAACTAAGACCCAGCACAGCCAAATAAACAAATAATAATACTTAAAAACATAATGATCTAGATAATACCAGCAACCACCTGGAGCTAATTGATACTTATGGTTCGTTATAACCAACGACTTCTCTTCAAGCGCATGGGGTACCTTCACCAGGGTAGATGTATGCTCTGCCTTAAGCCAGTCTCACTATATTTCAAAACAGTGAAATCTTACAAGTGTTCTCTGATCATAGTGAGGTGGAATTATATATTAATAATGACATATCTAAAACAAACCCACATATTTAGAAATTACACATTTATATATAACTCTAGCATCCAAGAAGAAACAATGGAGAAAATTAAAAATATTTCCAACTAAGTGAAAATGAGAAAAAAGTATATCATCACCTGTGGGATACATCAAAAGCAATGTCTAGGAGAATTTTTAGCTTTTAATGCTTATGTTGGAAAAGAACAAAATTCTGATATTCTGGCCTTTATGGAGAGTCTCTCAAATATCCTCTAATAAATCTCTCCTATCTGAACTAGCTAGAGTGATTTCATTTCCAAGTTAGAATTTTGGTTGATCAAGTAATTACTACCAGGAGTGGGGCCCATGATAATTAATTTTCTGTGTCCACCTGGTTGGGCTCTGTTGCCCCATTGTTTGGTCAAGTATAGATGTTGCTAAAGGTATTTTATTGATGTGATTAACATTTACAACCAATGGGCTTTAAATAAGGATGTTACCCTCCATAATGTAGATGGGCCTCCTCCACTGAGCTGAAAGTACAAAGTACAAAAAATGAGTTTTCCCAGAGAAGAAGGAAATCTGCTCCAATACTGTAATATAGACCTTTCTCTCCCTTTCTCTGTGTGTGTGTGTTTGTGTCTTAGTGAGGCATCTAAGATGCCTAATTCTTCCTGATCACCAAGTCCTATTAGCATGGTATCATCAATAAATTGGACCAGCGTGGCACTCACGCGACAGTGAGACAGACACACAGAGCTGGAGGATTGACCTAATAGTAAAGAAAGGGGTGAAGGTGAGCCACTCTCCCTGCCAACGAAGTCAACCTCCTCTGGGGCAGGAGAAAGGGCCCTGAGTATGATTTTGCTGGTTCTGTAACACTGGTAAGTCACTTTCCTTCTCCGGTCTTAGTTTTCTCCTCTGTAAACTGAGAGGGCTGGATAAGGCAACCTCCAAAGACCCTGCTTTTCCTTCTAATCCTGAACTTCTGCCAATGATCAGAGCTTCCTGTCTCGCCAGCTGTGGGATGCTGTCCAGTCTACTAATCGCACTCATCCTCAGTCTTCTTCCTTGGGAAATATATTAAACTGATAAGAACAAATACTACACTTGATCTTAGCCAAAAGGCCAGGAAGCGATTCCTTGAGAAATATAGTTAATAACCCACTCTCTCTCTGCATGGCTGTGCCACTGAAATGCAGCCCCAAGGCAATAAGCTCCGTGATTAAGGGCACTGGCTTTAGCCGTGGTCCAAACTTGACTTTGAGCCCCAGACCCACCACCGCGTGAACACCTTAGGCAACATTCTCCTCTGTCAGCCTCAGTTTCCTTCTCTGCTAGATGAAGACAATAGTACCCACCTCAAACGATTGCGTGAGGATGAATTGAGATCCTGGGTTGTAAAGTGCTTGTTATATCTTAGGTGTCTGATGAGTTTGGGCCTCTTCTCTGCCTGAATCCACACCATTATCTTTCAGAGCTTCAGTTCTTTCGTATATAAAATGGGAATAGTAAATCCTCATTACAATCACAGGAACTTCACACACGGCTTGAATCCAATGTTCCCACTAGACAAATACAAGGTTCATTTGTCTTTTCCACTAGGGGCACAGGCATAAATGGACTCTGTAGGGTAACAGATGCGTCTAGGTAAAGGACACACACTCAGCTTCCTTAAGCACTAAGGGGGCCAGGAATGGGCCGGAAGAGCAGAGGGCAGCACCTGGAACTGGTTATTTGGAGCCTCTGGCCTCCTACTAACCCCTGGGGCTCCCTCTGGGAGGAGAGGCATCTAGTTGGCAGCAAAGAGAGACCGTCAATGGGAAAGGCATCGGGGCTGCCCAGCCCGCAGCCCACCCCAGGCCCAGCTGGCTCAGGAAGGCGAGGTCAGCCATCACCAGATATCTGACCCCACGGAGGCCCCGCCAGCCTCAGCTGGTCCATGCTGCAGGCCCGGCCACATCTGGTGGCAATGATCTGAGAGCAACGATCTGTGGACGCCAGACATGTGCAGCCTGGGGCAAAGTCAGGCCGGCC
>SJYC01014748.1:0-22081 GCA_006408675.1 Madoqua kirkii
GGTTCTGTAACACTGGTAAGTCACTTTCCTTCTCCGGTCTTAGTTTTCTCCTCTGTAAACTGAGAGGGCTGGATAAGGCAACCTCCAAAGACCCTGCTTTTCCTTCTAATCCTGAACTTCTGCCAATGATCAGAGCTTCCTGTCTCGCCAGCTGTGGGATGCTGTCCAGTCTACTAATCGCACTCATCCTCAGTCTTCTTCCTTGGGAAATATATTAAACTGATAAGAACAAATACTACACTTGATCTTAGCCAAAAGGCCAGGAAGCGATTCCTTGAGAAATATAGTTAATAACCCACTCTCTCTCTGCATGGCTGTGCCACTGAAATGCAGCCCCAAGGCAATAAGCTCCGTGATTAAGGGCACTGGCTTTAGCCGTGGTCCAAACTTGACTTTGAGCCCCAGACCCACCACCGCGTGAACACCTTAGGCAACATTCTCCTCTGTCAGCCTCAGTTTCCTTCTCTGCTAGATGAAGACAATAGTACCCACCTCAAACGATTGCGTGAGGATGAAATGAGATCCTGGGTTGTAAAGTGCTTGTTATATCTTAGGTGTCTGATGAGTTTGGGCCTCTTCTCTGCCTGAATCCACACCATTATCTTTCAGAGCTTCAGTTCTTTCGTATATAAAATGGGAATAGTAAATCCTCATTACAATCACAGGAACTTCACACACGGCTTGAATCCAATGTTCCCACTAGACAAATACAAGGTTCATTTGTCTTTTCCACTAGGGGCACAGGCATAAATGGACTCTGTAGGGTAACAGATGCGTCTAGGTAAAGGACACACACTCAGCTTCCTTAAGCACTAAGGGGGCCAGGAATGGGCCGGAAGAGCAGAGGGCAGCACCTGGAACTGGTTATTTGGAGCCTCTGGCCTCCTACTAACCCCTGGGGCTCCCTCTGGGAGGAGAGGCATCTAGTTGGCAGCAAAGAGAGACCGTCAATGGGAAAGGCATCGGGGCTGCCCAGCCCGCAGCCCACCCCAGGCCCAGCTGGCTCAGGAAGGCGAGGTCAGCCATCACCAGATATCTGACCCCACGGAGGCCCCGCCAGCCTCAGCTCGTCCATGCTGCAGGCCCGGCCACATCTGGTGGCAATGATCTGAGAGCAACGATCTGTGGACGCCAGACATGTGCAGCCTGGGGCAAAGTCAGGCCGGCCTGCCAGTGCAGTCCCTCCTTCCCCAACCCCACCCCTCCTGATCATCCATCAGGAAGCTGGGCCCCCAGCTCTCAGCCCATTATAATAACCACCATTCTCCCCCTCACGGTTCACCCACAGGCTCCACTGTGGGCCTCAGCAGGCCCTCCTAAAGGCCTGCAAGGGAGGGATGGGGAGGGGAGAGAGACTGGGCAGACGACCAACTCCACTTTATAGGCAAGGAAACCGGGGCCCAGAGAGGGCCAGTTTATCTGTCTGCCTCCCACTGGACTATGAGCAACTTGAAATGAAGGATTAGGTCCTGCTCATTCTATCATTCATTCTGGGCAGAGGAAATAGCGAATGCAAAGGTCCTGGGACAGGAATGCATTTGGTACCTTAGAGAATGATCTCAGTCAGCAAATGAGAATCACAGGAGATGAGCTGGTGAAGTGAGCACTGGCCAGACCATGCAAGGCCTCATACAACATGGAAAGGAGGCTGGCTTTTATTCCAGTTGCCAAGGAAATCTCTGGAAGGTGTCTACTCTGAGAACAGACAAGGAGAAGACAACAGCCAGTCAGGCAGGTCTGTTCTCATCTTCTGGTGTCAAATGTGAGAATCAGGCAGTTAAACATCCAGTCACAGAGTGTGACCCACGCCATGCTGGGGACCCAGGGGGGTGGCGAGAGAACCTGGGGCCCTGCCCCAAAGTGGCCAAGAGTATTTCCCAGGAAAAGAGGCATTTCTGCTGAGACCTGATGGCTGACCCAGAGTCAGCTGATTTGAAAGAGTTGCAGGAAGGGACAGGAAGGGACATTCCAGGCAGAGGGGGAAGTAAGTACAAATGCCTGAAATGAGGGAAAGCCCGGGGCTTCAGGGGACCCTAAGAAGTTTAATCCCAGGGTTGATCTCCTTCAGAATGGACTGGTTGGATCTCCTTGCAGTCCAAGGGACTCGCAAGAGTCTTCTCCAACACCACAGTTCAAAAGCATCAATTCTTCGGCGCTTAGCTTTCTTCACAGTCCAACTCTCACATCCATACATGACCACAGGAAAAACCATAGCCTTGACTAGATGGAACTTTGTTGGCAAAGTAATGTCTCTGCTTTTGAATATACTATCTAGGTTGGTCATAACTGTCCTTCCAAGGAGTAAGCATCTTTTAATTTCATGGCTGCAGTCACCATCTGCAGTGATTTTGGAGCCCAGAAAATAAAGTCTGACATTGTTTCCACTGTTTCCCCATCTATTTCCCATGAAGTGATGGGACCAGATGCCATGATCTTCATTTCTGAATGTTGAGCTTTAAGCCAACTTTTTCACTCTCCTCTTTCACTTTCATCAAGAGGCCCTTTAGCTCCTCTTCACTTTCTGCCATAAGGGTGCTGTCATCTGCATATCTGAGGTTACTGATATTTCTCCCAGCAATCTTGACTCCAGCTTGCGCTTCTTCCAGCCCAGCATTTTTCGTGATGTACTCTGCATATAAGTTAAATGCAGAGTGACAATATACAGCCTTGATGTACTCCTTTTGCTATTTGGAACCAGTCTGTTGTTCTATGTCCAGTTCTAACTGTTGCTTCCTGACCCACATATAGGTTTCTCAAGAGGCAGGTTAGATGGTCTGCTATTCCCATCTCTTTCAGAATTTTCCGTAGTTTATTGTGATCCACATAGTCAAAGGCTTTGGCATAGTCAATAAAGCAGAAATAGATGTTTTTCTGGAACTCTCTTGCTTTTTCCATGATCCAGCGGATGTTGGCAATTTGATCTCTGGTTCCACTGCCTTTTCTAAAGCCAGCTTGAACATCAGGAAGTTCACGGTTCACGTACTGCTAAAGCCTGGCTTGGAGAATTTACTGCGATTCATGGGATCGCAAAGAGTTGGACACGACTGAGTGACTGAACTGAACTGAAGAAGTTTAATATGGCAACACAGCAGATGGCGAGCAGGGGTTGGCCTGGGTGGTGGTGAGGCATGGGGATGCCCAGCACACGTCTGCTTCTCTCATTTGGCGTTGACACATGAGTCTCGTCCTATGTCAGGAAGCAGTCTTCTACCATAGGACTTGACTTCTAAGGGCTACTTTGTATTATTCCATTGTACATTCAGTTGTATAGTAACCAGTCCCCTGGCGTTGACCATTCAGAGTCTCTCTAGTTTTTCCCTATTATAAACAATACTGTGATGAACATCTTTGTCTATATATCTTAGTACACACGTATTATTATCTCAGTGTAGCAAAGCTGGAAGTTGTGGGGGCTGACCAGGGCCCAGTCCTGGAGGCCTCTTGGGCAGCCCTTTGTTGAGTATCTGCTTAAAGGGCCATAAACCGAGAGATGCTGAGAGAAGGCTTCAGGGAGTGATAAAGAGCCCTGACTGTGAACTCTGGCTGCCCAGGCCAGATAAAGACTAGGGAGGAGCCCCGGGCCTTGGGCCCCACATGTCCAGTAAGATGCGTGTTTGTCCAGCTGGCCTGGTGCACCAGCTCCTGGCCCCTTCCAAGAAGCAGCAAAAATACTTAAGATGCAGGTCTGAAAAGTTAGCATGCCAGATATGAGTTTAAGACCTTTCACTCCTCAGGGAGAGGTCAAGGTTTAGAATTCCTTCCTAATTGCAGTCACCATGCCGGGGGTGGGGTCTGTGATGAGATTGTGTCTTAGCCTGTCCTACCTGCTTCCACGTGGGCCTTTTCATGTTCTCCTGATGTGTAGGAGTCCCTCAGCTAGTTTTAGAGGATTTTCCCCACAGGAAACAGTTCCATATGTAGCTGGAAATTCAGTGAGTCTGTGGAAGGAAGTGAATTCAGCATCCTCCGAGACCGCCATCTTGCACCGGAACTCCAACAAATTACTGCAGACTGAAAGTGAAAGTGAGGCTGCTCAGCTGTGTCTGACTCTCTGTGACCCCATGGACTGTAACCCACCAGGCTTTTCTGTCCGTGGGATTCTCCAGGCAAGAATACTGGAGTGCGTTACCATTTCCTTCTCCAGGGGATCTTCCCAACCCGGGGATCGAACCGAGGTCTCCTGCATTGGAGGCAGACGCTTTAACCTCTGAGCCATGGACCTAAAAATGAGCCTAGATTCAAACCGCAGCTCTACCAGTAAAGAGCTGAGTGACTCTGGGCCACTTACTCAAACTCTCCGAATCTCAGTGTCCTCACTGGTAGAGTGGGGGAAATAACCAAGATGGCTGGGAAAGTTAATAAGATTACCAAGCACTTGGCCCATAGTCCATGCTTTTAAATAAAAATGGTGTATATTTTCATTGTCATCTTGGGTCTCTATTCCTTTAAAAAAATATTATAGCAGTTCCGTTGAGATAAAATTTGTGTGCTATACAATTTACTCATTACTATATTCATCACAATCAGTTTTGGAACTTTTTCATCATCCCTCCCTCAAAATATCCTGTACCCATGAGGAGTCACTCCCTAGCCAACCCCTCTCCTTGCTAATCTCCCACCCTTCCCAGCCCAAGGCAACCATCAATTTATTTTCTGTCTTATTTTCTGTGGATTTGGCTATAAATGGAACCATACAAGATAGATCCTTGTACAAGGACTCCATACCAAATACATGGAGTCCTCTTGTGACTGGCCTATTTCACTGAACATGTTTTCAAGGTTCATTGATGGTGTAGCATACATCAGTACTTCATTCCTTTTATTGCCAGGGAATTGGCTGTGGTGCAGATAGACCGTATTTAACATATCCATGCATCACCTGATGGATATTTAGATTTGAGCTCTTGTGAATAATGCTGCTGTGAACATTTGTATGTGGACATATATTTTCTTTTTTTTAATTTTAGTTTTACTTTATTCTACTTTACAATACTGTATTGGTTTTGCCATACATTGACATGAATCTGCCACAGGTGTATACGAGCTCCCAATCCTGAATCCCCCTCCCACCTCCCACCCCATATTATCTCTCTGGATCATCCCTGTGCACCAGCCCCAATCATCCTGTATCCTGTATTGAACATAGAGTAGCGCTTCGTTTCTTACATGATAGTATACATGTTTCAATGCCATTCTCCCAAATCAGCCCACCCTGTCCCTCTCCCTCAGAGTCCAAAAGTCCATTCTATACACCTGTGTCTCTTTTGTTGTCTCACATATAGGGTCACCATTACTATCTTTCTAAATTCCGTATATATGTGTCAGTATACTGTATTGGTGGTTTTCTTTCTGGCTTACTTCACTCTGTATAATCAGCTCCAGTTTCATCCATCTCATTAGAACTGATTCAAATGTATTCTTTTTAATGGCTGAGTAATACTCCGTTGTGTATATGTACCACAGCTTTCGTATCCATTCATCTGCTGATGGACATCTAGGTTGTTTCCATGTCCTGGCTATTATAAACAGTGCTGTGATGAACTATGTTTTCATTTCTCTTGGGTATAGACCTAGGAGAGGAACTGCTGGGTCATATGGTAACTCTATTTTTAGTCTTTTGAGGAACTGCCAGACTGTTTCACAAAGCAGCTGCACCATTTTATTTTCCCACCAGTAGTGTACAAGGGTTCTCATTTTTCCACACCCAGACTGACAGTTGTTATTGTCTTTTTTAATATAGTCACCTAGTGAGTGTGTAGAGGTATCTCACTGTGGTTTTGACCTGCATTTTCTTGATGGTTGTTGTCTCATTTTTTCAATGGAATCCCTTTCATGTCCAGGGACAGATAAATCCTGGAACATCCCATTCCTAATATGGAAGCACTAACTCATCACAAGGAAAGGAAAAAATCTTACAGGTCTGTTATTAACCCACAACATTTCTTATAGTGGCTCTTCCCTAAATTAACTAACTATTTTCCAGCTTTGGGGGCATTGGGACAATTCTGATTTTCTTCTATTATTTCTTTTTTAAAATTTCTTTATTTTTAATTGAAGGACAATTGCTTTACAATATTGTGTTGGTTTCTGCTAAACATCAACATGAATCAGCCATAGGTATACACATGTCTCCTCCCCATCCCACACTTCTAGGTTATTACAGAGCCCCAGTTTGAGTTCCGTGCGTCTATTATTTCTAATAAATTACTGGCCATTTCATGGGAAATACCCATAATAAGTGAACAAAAGCAGGATCAGAAATACTCAGTTTAATTGACATATATACACTACCAAGTGTGAAATTGCTTGCAGGTGAGGAGCTAGCATAGGGAGCTCAGCTCGGTGCTCTGTGATGACCTAGAGGTGGGATGGGGCAGCGGCGGGAGGGTCAGCAGAGGGGGGATATATGTGTACACATAGCTGATCCACGTTGTTGTACAGCAGAAAGCAACACAACATTTTAAAGCAGTTATACTCCAATTAAAAAAAATAATACAGGTACACTTAAAAGTACTCAGTTTAATCATCTAAGCTGAAAAAAATGTTTGTTAATCCATCCAAATATGCTTTAAGCGTCATCCTGGTGCTAAGGCTCATGCTATCTTATTTATGGACAAAGTCTGAAAAGGAATAGCAAAAGCAAAACTACTATATGGGGGTAGAGAATTAAGAAGTACAAACTATTAGATATAAAATAAGCTCCAAGGATATTCCCTGATAGCTCAGTTGGTAAAGAATCTGCCTGCAATGCAGGAGACCCTGGTTCAGTCCCTGGGTTGGGAAGATCCCCTAGAGAAGGGAAAGGCTACCCACTCCAGTATTCTGCCCTGGAGAATTTCATGGACTGTATAGTCCATGGGGTCACAAAGAGTTGGACACAACAGTGACTTTCACTTTCAAGGATGTATTGTACAATATGGAGAATATAGACAATGCTTTACAATAACTATAAATGGAGCATAACCTTTAAAAATTCTGAATTGTTACGTTATACATCTGTAACTTATATAATATTGTACAGAAACCATACTTTAGTTAAAGAGACTAACATACTACTTGTGTTGAGGGTGACAGGCGTTCTGGGTGAGAGATGTCCCACCCTTCCCCACCTCTATTTCCCAAAATAGAACACTGTTATATTAGCTTTGTGATGATAAAACCAAGGGAAAAGGAAAAAACAAAACAAAAACTACTAATCTAAGGACGATGGGAGGAACAATTCTCGAGCCAGACCCTCAAAGCCATTATTTTGTGGAATCTCCATACAGCCCCTAGGAGGTTATTAGTAATAATAGCAGCCCATATTATGGCACTTTCTGTGTATCTAGCACTGTTCTACCAGTTAGGGACCATTACTGTCCCCATTTTATGAATGAGGAAACTGAGACTAGGCAAAGAGATGCCCTTCCACTTTGGTGCTCTGTTTTTCCACATCACATACATGTGCAAAGCCTCATATAAACTCAAGCTCACATTTAAGGCCACACCTGCACCCTCAGACAGGAGCACACATACCATGGCCAGATACACGTGTGTACTCACACACATGATGGCTCATATCCAAAGGCACGTGTACAGAAATGCGTGTGTACATGTGGGCTCGTCTGCATATATATATATATGTATATGCCATGTGCACACAGCCCATACACTACTGAACAAACATCTGTCTGGGAGTGGGAAAGGGGTACAGATAAAGGGGCCAAAGTCCAGCCCTTGCCTCCTCCCCACGTCCCCAAAGCGCCGCTGCTAGCAGGTGTGTGCAGGCCTGGGTGGGGCATGGACAGGTAGTAGAGCTGACGTTGCCCTAGAGACCCAGGGTCACCAACTACCTTCCAAACAGCGCTACAGCGACTTAGGGGCCTCCCCTGATGGCCAAACCCCCAACCAGAGGACCCGAAATGAGGGCCTGAGGTGCACCCAACCCTGTGCCAGGGGCTCCAGGGGCTGCACAAAAGGCGTGATCCGGGGCCTCCAGGGCTCCCCAGGGTATCGAGGAGACAAGATTCACACCCAGCTGCCCCTCTGGGAGGCCGCATGGCAGAGTGGTCACCTGCAAGCACTGTAGCATCCGGAAGGCTTAGAATCCTGCTTCCATCACTTACTGCCTGTGTGATCTGAGCAAGCTGGTTAACTGATCAGTGCCTCAGCTGTCCTCCCTGTAAATGGGGTAAATTCTAACCCCTACCCCTTGGGGTTTTTGCTTAACCAGAACTACCAAAGTCTGTATTTGTAAAATAAGCTGTTTCGGGCAAAGGGAGCGTGAGGATGGAGGGAGGCAGCACAGGCACTGAGTGGAAAGGAGCTCCTCAGGATCCCAGCCCTGCGTCCCACTGGCTGGGTCACCTCGGACAAGTCAGACAACCTCTCTGAACCTCAGCTCCTCCTTTGTAAACGTTGCCCAAGTCATTCTTGATCATTGGACATGTTTCTATTGAGAACTTACTATGTATCAGACATTATGCTGGGCGCGGAGAATGCGGCAATGAGCCAGCCAGGTGGTCCCTGTCTGCCCGGAGCCCGCAGCCTTAGAGAAAGGGTAAAGCGGAAACATCTGGTACATAGTAGGGGTCCAATCAGCGTTCCTCCCCTTCTTCCTTTTCTATCACTGGTAGGTCAGTGCATCCATATTGTAGAGTGTTTGGAGACTTCCTCGTGGTCCAGTGGCTAAGACTCTGTGCTCATAATTCAGGGGGCCTGGGTTTAATCCCTGGTCAGGGAACTAGATCCCACATGCAACAACTAAAGATCTCATAGGCTGCAACTGGAAGAAAAAAAAAAAACCCACCTGCTGATCCCACATGATGCCACTAAGACCCAGTTTAGCCAAAAACAAAAAACAAACTGCGTGGAGTTTGGCGGATACAGAGCAGGGCTGAGGTGGGGAAAATCCATCACCCAGAATCCACTACCCCTAACAAAACCCCTAGCTTCATTTTTGCCAATCTTCTTATCCAGTACAGGGCTAGGTTCATGGTAAGATGTTCGATGTTCAGATTAATCAATCAGTACAATGTTCAGATTAATCCACATGTTACATTTGTCATCAGCAGGAAACAGCTGATTACACTGTAGCATATTTACTGACTGTAAGCAACACACCATCAAGGCCACATCTTCTCCACAGAGAGGCTTTTCCCTTCTTTGGGACCAGTAACATTTTCATTTTATAGAAAACGATGCCAAGACTCAGAGAGGTCAAGTCACTTGCCCAAGGTCACACAGACTAAAACGTGAAGAGCCAGCTCAGGAAGCCAGAGTCTCTTACCCACACCGGCCTGGGCTGTGGGATGCAGTGAGAAACAGACTTAAGGGCTTTGGGAATGAGAACCAGCAGCCCAAGGTTTGAGGAGCCCTTTTAGGCCAGATGCAACCTGCCCCCATCATTGCTCCAGACACAGAAGCACAGAAAAGTACCAGGCTCCTGGCTGGCCTTGTGGGGTCTCTTTGGGGTCCAGAAACCCCCTCTTACCAGCTTCAGGAGCTCAGGGATGCCTGCTTAGCCAGGGTACAGAGAAGGCACGTCATTTGTGGTTTCTGGTGCCCTCCAGTGGGCAGAAAGAGCAAATCTCTGGATCCCTCAAGTTGCTGGGAGCCAGCAAAGTGAGTGGCCCCTGCCCCAGCTAATGCTGGGTGCCGCTGACCATACTAAGGGCAGGCCCCACGTGCAGGCACTTTTACATCTAATCTAACGCAATTCCTGCCAAGAACTCTCTCCAGGTCGGAACCGTGATTATCACTTGTTATAAATAATCTGAGACTTGGGAAAACGACTTTCCAAGAGCACATAGGTGTTGGTGATGGAACCTGTAGGGTCGGACCCCGGGGGCCATGATGGGCCTCCCCTCCTCTCCCTCCCGCCGGCGAAAAGGTCCCCAATGACAGCACACTTCGCCAGTTGCCATGACGAGCCGCCCCTCCTCTCTCCCGCTGGCTGGGGGAGTCCCTAACGGAGGGAGGATCCCGGGGACCAAGGACAGCACACTTCGCCGCAAAAGCTGCCCCCGCCCCAGCCGCATAGAAAGACCTATCAACCCGCGCCGCAGTGAACCGGCAACCTATCCAAACCCCTTCCCCTAACCTGGCCATCCGCCCACCCATCCCCGCGCAGCGTGCATATGTAAACAAACTTTTAGCGCAGTCCAGCCTGCAGACTGGAACCCCTCCCGGGAGCGCTTTCTCAGTAAAGCCTGTTAAATTCTCTATTGGGGTCCTGGTCGTCTTTACCTAACAGAACCAGGAATCAAAACATTCGAGCTCAGTTCCTGCACTGGGAGACGGTCCCTCAGGGCTGGACACAGAGGTGGATTTACACCCCTCTCCCTGGTCTGAGCGGTAAAGAATACGCCTGCAATGCAGCAGACACAGGTGATGCAGGAGACACGGGTTCAATTCCCGGGTCAGGAAGATCTAGAGAAGAAAATGGCAACCCTCTCCTGTACTCATGCCTGGGAAATCCCATGGACAGAGGAGCCTGGCAGGCTACAGTCCATGAGTTTGCAAAAGAGTGGGATATAACTTAGCAACTAAACAACCAAGACCTTTGCAGGCTGGAGGTGGGGAGAGGTTCTGCAATGCATTTACAGGGTCACCTTTGAGAAAATGTGCAAAATTAAGACATTTTAGTGACAAGTGGCTAAGACCACTGTCTCTTTCTACTCCAGCCCTAGAATGATGTCTTTGTCTAGCAGGTGATAAAGATGTATTAATAAGTAATTTATGTGTTTAATAGATTGTGTTGAATGAGCAACTGCATGATAGGGGAATAAATGACTGAAGTGCCCTTTAATCTTAAAGGAAGGGCAGGGTTTTTGTAGTGCTCCTCATGCAGCCTCAGGGTGCCCTTCACAGACAGATCAAACTTGGGCCATGGGCGGCCTTGAATGTCAAGGTGAGGAATCAGGCAATGGGCAGTCACTGGAGGTTTTAGAGCAGAGGGCAGACTTGAGGGTAACTGTCAATTAGACAAGAGTTGAGTGTCACATATGAAGACAGGGCCCTGTGACTGGGGGACCATTTGATTGGCTCATATAAAAACGGCCCTCACCCAGCACCACCACCGAGCTAGTAATGTGATAGGGGTGCCTTCCACTGGGGTGCTTCTTGGGGAAAAATGCCTCCAGGAGGCCCCCGCAGGTCTCTGGAACAGAGCCCAGGCTGCTACTGCTGCTAAGTCGCTTCAGTCGTGTCCGACTCTGTCCGACCTCATGGACGGCAGCCCACCAGGCTCCCCCGTCCCTGGGATTCTCCAAGCAAGAACACTGGAGTGGGTTGCCATTTCCTTCTCCAATGCAGGAAAGTGAAAAGTGAAAATGAAGTCGCTCAGTCGTGCCCAACTCCCAGCGACCCCATGGACTGCAGCCCACCAGGCTCCCCTGTCCCTGAGATTCTCCAGGCAGGAGCCCTGGGGTGGGTGCCATTGCCTTCTCCAATCTGCTGCGTATCCCATTACCTGATTATTCCTCCAGCAAACCTGTGAGTGAGACGAAGCATTATTATTCCCATATTGCAGATAGAGTTAGCCCAGAGAGGTGAAGCTACTTACCCAAAGCCACACAGCGGTAAACAGCTGAGTACAATCAAACCCAGAGTCCAGAGGCTCCCCCAGATCCCCCTACCACCCCACCCCCATTACAGAGTTGCCCAGCCCCCTCTTCTGCTCCAAGCTGAAGTGGAGAAACTCAGCTTTGCCAGCAGAGGGCAGTATGCCCTCAAAAATTAAACCCTGGTCTTTCTGGTGGCTCAGACAGTAAAGAATCTGCCTGTAATGCAGAAGGCCTGAGTTCGATCCCTGGGTCGAGAAGATCCCCTGGAGAAGGGAATGGCAAGTCACTCCAGTATTCTTGCCTGCAGAATTCCATGGACAGAGGAGCCTGGCGGGCTACAGTCCATGGGGTCGCAAAGAGTCACAACCTAGTGACTCGCTGCCTTCCCAGAGGCTGGCCAATTGAATTCTCACACCGGAACAGCTGCTGCTGCTGCCCAACAATTCAGAAATCCTCAACCCTGAGGATTAAGTTAGTCCTTAAACCTTAGTCCCAGGTTCTGGTCGGGGTCTGGGAAGTATGGAGAAATGTGTAGAGAAATGGAAAATACAGCCTTCAAACGAGGTGAGCCAGTGGTTCACAGAAAAGGAAACGCAATGGTTTTAACGTACAAGATGCTTAGCTTCACTCTTAATAAGAAAAACGTGTGTTAAACCCCCAGGGAGCAGGCACTTTATCAAACTGGCAGTTATACAGCTGGGGGCGTAGAGAAAGACACACACACTGCTGCTGGGATTAAAACCTGGTTTAACACCTCTGGAAAGGAATCTGCCAATACCTACGAAAATTAGAAACACATGCATCCCACTGAAACAAAATGCCTTCACTCAAAGACTTGACAGAGAAGCAGAGTGGCATTTCAGTGAGTGGACCTCGGTGGGGGAGGGGGGAGAAGTTTCCAGATCAACACTCCCTGCATGGGGGGGTTGGGGGGGGATGTGTATGGAGTGGGGGTAGCTGGCAGGTGGTCATCCTGAGTCCTGTCCTGTAGGGCCTCCCAGAGGGGCAAGAAGCTGGCATTGAATGCTGGGTCCCCAGGGCTGAGCAAGGATGGTGGGACCTCTCGGGAGGAAAAGGGCCGCCCTGCAGAGATGACTGTCTCCAAGGGGCGCAGGTCAGTGCTGCCGTCTCCAGCCACTGTCTGCAGGGGAGGGGAGGGAAGAGGGAGAAGGAGCCCCACCTCACCTTCATCCATTAGATGTGTATAAGAGACAGTCCTTCTCCAATGCAGGAAAGTGAAAAGTGAAAATGAAGTCGCTCAGTCGTGCCCAACTCCCAGCGACCCCATGGACTGCAGCCCACCAGGCTCCCCTGTCCCTGAGATTCTCCAGGCAGGAGCCCTGGGGTGGGTGCCATTGCCTTCTCCAATCTGCTGCGTATCCCATTACCTGATTATTCCTCCAGCAAACCTGTGAGTGAGACGAAGCATTATTATTCCCATATTGCAGATAGAGTTAGCCCAGAGAGGTGAAGCTACTTACCCAAAGCCACACAGCGGTAAACAGCTGAGTACAATTAAACCCAGAGTCCAGAGGCTCCCCCAGATCCCCCTACCACCCCACCCCCATTACAGAGTTGCCCAGCCCCCTCTTCTGCTCCAAGCTGAAGTGGAGAAACTCAGCTTTGCCAGCAGAGGGCAGTATGCCCTCAAAAATTAAACCCTGGTCTTTCTGGTGGCTCAGACAGTAAAGAATCTGCCTGTAATGCAGAAGGCCTGAGTTCGATCCCTGGGTCGAGAAGATCCCCTGGAGAAGGGAATGGCAAGTCACTCCAGTATTCTTGCCTGCAGAATTCCATGGACAGAGGAGCCTGGCGGGCTACAGTCCATGGGGTCGCAAAGAGTCACAACCTAGTGACTCGCTGCCTTCCCAGAGGCTGGCCAATTGAATTCTCACACCGGAACAGCTGCTGCTGCTGCCCAACAATTCAGAAATCCTCAACCCTGAGGATTAAGTTAGTCCTTAAACCTTAGTTCCAGGTTCTGGTCGGGGTCTGGGAAGTATGGAGAAATGTGTAGAGAAATGGAAAATACAGCCTTCAAACGAGGTGAGCCAGTGGTTCACAGAAAAGGAAACGCAATGGTTTTAACGTACAAGATGCTTAGCTTCACTCTTAATAAGAAAAACGTGTGTTAAACCCCCAGGGAGCAGGCACTTTATCAAACTGGCAGTTATACAGCTGGGGGCGTAGAGAAAGACACACACACTGCTGCTGGGATTAAAACCTGGTTTAACACCTCTGGAAAGGAATCTGCCAATACCTACGAAAATTAGAAACACATGCATCCCACTGAAACAAAATGCCTTCACTCAAAGACTTGACAGAGAAGCAGAGTGGCATTTCAGTGAGTGGACCTCGGTGGGGGAGGGGGGAGAAGTTTCCAGATCAACACTCCCTGCATGGGGGGGTTGGGGGGGGGATGTGTATGGAGTGGGGATAGCTGGCAGGTGGTCATCCTGAGTCCTGTCCTGTAGGGCCTCCCAGAGGGGCAAGAAGCTGGCATTGAATGCTGGGTCCCCAGGGCTGAGCAAGGATGGTGGGACCTCTCGGGAGGAAAAGGGCCGCCCTGCAGAGATGACTGTCTCCAAGGGGCGCAGGTCAGTGCTGCCGTCTCCAGCCACTGTCTGCAGGGGAGGGGAGGGAAGAGGGAGAAGGAGCCCCACCTCACCTTCATCCACCTTCTCCACTGCTGGGAGGAAGCGAGGGGAGAGGTCTAACCTCAAATCAAGCCACAGTTTCCATGACGGTCTTGACATTTAAAATTTGAGTAAAGACCATGTTTGTGACTTAAAGCCACGTCCAGCTGTCTGTCACCCAAGAGCTGGCTGAGAAAACGCAGCTTCCCTCTGCTCGCCTTTCCATCCTCTGAGGGGCTGGCAGAGAAAGAGAGAGATAGAGAGGAGCTGCGAGGCTTCTAGAAGCTGTTCCCAGACCTAGCTCAAGGTTGCTTCCGCCACATTCTATTGATTAGAGAGCACTAAACCATGGCACCCCACTCCAGTACTCTTGCCTGGAAAATCCCATGGACGGAGGAGCCTCGTAGGCTGCAGTCCATGGAGTCACTAAGAGTCGGATGCGACTGAGCGACTTCACTTTCACTTTTCACTTTCATGCATTGGAGAAGGAAATGGCAACCCACTCCAGTGTTCTTGCCTGGAGAATCCCAGGGACGCTGGAGCCTGGTGGGCTGCCGTCTATGGGGTCACACATAGTCGGACACGCCTGAAGTGACTTAGCAGCAGTAGCAGCAGCAAGGCCAACCGTTATTTGAGGGGAACAGAGTCCACCTCTTGAACAGGGGAGCCAGGGCCAAGTCACATTGCAGAGAGGCATGGAAAACCCCTATCCACAAAGGGCTTGGTCCCCTTGCAAGGAAGGCTGGGAGATGTCGACCAGCCCTGTGTCCAGGAAGAGGAGGGAATGGGTTCAGGGGAGAGTCTGCGTCAGCCTCTGCCACACTTGCCCACTCCCTGATGATGCACGTTCAGAGAGGTGCCCACAGTGTGCTTAGCCCTGCAGGGAGGCTTGGTGAGAGCAGGGACCCAAGGGAGAGGGCTCCCAACTCCCCAGCAGTGTGATGCTCACCCCTGTTCTCAGGACCTCCATATTCTCATCTGTAAAATGGTCATACGCAGTATCACCCTCTCCTCCCATTGATACGGTGGTCGTGAAGGCATTCTGATTTGTGAAAGCCTCCGAGTAGGCAGAGAAGAGAATGACACTATCCTTTCCCTCAAAGATGGTCACTAACAAGAGGAGACAAGAATTCAAGATGTGTCCAGACCTGGGGTCAGGGGAAGGGGCCTGTGAACAGGGTCAGAGGGGCAGAGAGCAGAGGAGCTGCTGCAGGAGAGAGCCCTGTGCCCAAGCCTCAACAGATGATGAACAGGCTCGGAACAGACCCAGGGCCTAGGGTACCACATGGCAGGAGGGAGAACCAGCTCTTGTAAAGGGCCACACGTGGTTTATTGAAGGGTCCTGCACCCCCGTATTTAAAGCAGAAATTCTCAAAGGGTGAGATGTTGGCTGGGCTGGGAGCTGATGCACACTTCCTTGCTTGTTTCTTGGCAGAGTGAGTTTGGAAAAGGAGAGGAAAAAAAGAAATGAGATTGAAAACAGATTATTGGGGAGAAAAGTATTTCAGACTCGAGACAACTGTCTCCATAGCTTCTGGCCCCTGTCCCACTCATTCCCCTTCCCTGATGCAAGACTGGCAGGAAGAAGGTGTTTCTCCTGGGATTGTTCAAATGGAGGACCAAACCCTGCCTGAGGCTTAACTATCTGCAGAGGCTGCTAGCATACCTGAGACCGTGCTAAATGGTCTCCATGCTCCTTGAACTCTCCGTTCGAGGTACATGCTGTTATTGCCCCATTTCCCAAATGAGGAAACTGAGGCTCAGAGTAGTTAGCTGGCTTGTCCACAGGCACACAACCAGTCAGGGGTGAATCTGACTGATTCTATTGGTTTTTCCTGCAGCTGGGGTACAGACAGAGGAGGGGAGGTTTAGGGCAGCAAGGAAGAAGGTTCCAGGGAGGGGGCAGGGGTTGGGTGCAAAAGGCAGTATGGGGCAGTAGTTAAGTGCTTGACTCAGGAGTCAGATTTGGGGGTTGTTTGTTAGAGCAACATGACCCAGACTATCTGACTGATACAAATCCTGGTAATTAAGTTACATGTCCTTCAAAATATTAGTACTAAAAAAAAAAAGGTACTTAGCATCCTCTTCTGGAGCAGGAAATGGCAACCCACTCCAGTACTCTTCCCTGGAAACTCTCGTGGACAGAGGAGCCTGGTAGGCTGCAGTCAATGGAGTCAAGAAGAATCGCACACAACTGAGCGACTTCACTTTGACTTTTCATGTTCGTGCATTGGAGAAGGAAATGGCAACCCACTCCAGTGTTCTTGCCTGGAGAATCCCAGGGACGGGGGAGCCTGGGGGGCTACCATATATGGGGTCACACAGAGTCAGACATGACTGAAGCGACTTAGTAGCAGCAACAGCGGCAACTTCTTCTTAGAAGCAGCAATTTTCTTTTAATTTTAAAAATTTTGCAAAAGGCATTTAAGGAAATTTGCCATCTTGACCATTTTTAAGTGTACAAGTTCAGTGGCATTAAGTACATTCACACTGTGTAATCCATCCCCACCATCCAGCTCTAGAACTTCCTCTTGTGAGAAAGAAACTCTAACCATTCAGCACTAACTCCCTATCCCCCTTCCTCCAGCCCCCAACAACCACCCTTTCACCTTCTGTCTCTATGAATCTGATTGCTTTGCTGCTGCTAAGTCACTTCAGTCATGTTCGACTCCGTGCACCCCCATAGATGGCAGCCCACCAAGCTCCCCTGTCCCTGGGATTCTCCAGGCAAGAACACTGGAGTGGGTTGCCATTTCCTTCTCCAATGCATGAAAGGGAAAAGTGAAAGTGAAGTCACTCAGTCGTGTCCGACTCCCAGTGACCCCATGGTCTGCAGCCCACCAGGCTCCTCTGTCCATGGGATTTTCCAGGCAAGAGTACTGGGGTGGGGTGCCATTGCCTTCTCCTCTAATTGCTCTAATAAGGCAGTCACAGAAGGACCGATAATATATGATTTCACTTATATGAGGGATCTGATTGCTCTAGGTACCTCATATAAGTGAAATCATACGTTATCGGTCCTTCTGTGACTGCCTTATTTCACTCAGCATAATGTCCTACAAGCTTATCCATGTTGTAGCCTGTATCAGAATGACCTTCTTTTCTCTTCTTTTGTTGTCTTTTTTTTTTAATCAAAGGATAATTGCTTTACAGAATTTTGTTGTTTTCTGTCAAGCCTCAACATGAATCAACCCTGCTGCTGCTGCTGCTGCTAAGTCGCTTTAGTCGTGTCTGACTCTGTGCGACCCCATAGCCGGCAGCCCACCAGGCTCCCCTGTCCCTGGGATTCTCCAGGCAAGAACACTGGAGAATATCAGTGCTAGGTATCAGCCATAGGTACACCTATATCCCCTCCCTCTTGACACTCCCTCCGGTCTCCCTCCCCACCCCACCCCTCTAGGTTGATACAGAGCCCCTGTTTGAATTCCCTGAGACACACTGCAAATTCCCACTGGCTATATATTTTACATATGGTAATGCAAGTTTCCATGTTCCTCTTTCCGTACATCTCACTCTCTCTTCCCTCTCCCTGTGTCCATAGGTCTGTTTTCTATGTCTGTTTCTCCACTGCTGCCCTGCAAATACATTCTTTGGTACCATCTTTCTAGATTCCATCTGTATGCATTAGTATACAACATTTATCTTTCTCTTTCTTACTTCACTCTGTATAATAGGCTCTAGGCTCATCCACTTCATTAGAACTGACTCAAATGCTTTCCTTTTTATGGCTGACCTCAACATGAATCAACCCTGCTGCTGCTGCTGCTGCTAAGTCGCTTTAGTCGTGTCTGACTCTGTGCGACCCCATAGCCGGCAGCCCACCAGGCTCCCCTGTCCCTGGGATTCTCCAGGCAAGAACACTGGAGAATATCAGTGCTAGGTATCAGCCATAGGTACACCTATATCCCCTCCCTCTTGACACTCCCTCCGGTCTCCCTCCCCACCCCACCCCTCTAGGTTGATACAGAGCCCCTGTTTGAATTCCCTGAGACACACTGCAAATTCCCACTGGCTATATATTTTACATATGGTAATGCAAGTTTCCATGTTCCTCTTTCCGTACATCTCACTCTCTCTTCCCTCTCCCTGTGTCCATAGGTCTGTTTTCTATGTCTGTTTCTCCACTGCTGCCCTGCAAATACATTCTTTGGTACCATCTTTCTAGATTCCATCTGTATGCATTAGTATACAACATTTATCTTTCTCTTTCTTACTTCACTCTGTATAATAGGCTCTAGGCTCATCCACTTCATTAGAACTGACTCAAATGCTTTCCTTTTTATGGCTGAGTAATATTTCATTGTGTATCTGTACCAAAAGTTTCTTATCCAAACATTCATCAGTGGGCATCTAGGTTGATCTCATGTTCTAGCTGTTGTAAATAGTGCTGCAGTGAGCATTGGGTTACATGTGTCTTTTTCAATCTGGTTTCCTCAGGGCATATGCTTAGGAGTGGGATTGCTGGGTCATGTGGTGGTTTTACTGGTTTCATTCCTAGCTTTTTAAGGACTCTCCATACCGCCTTCCATGGCAGCTGTATCGATTTACATTCCCACCAACACTGCAAGAGGGTTCCCTTTTCTCCACACCTTCTCCGGCATTCATTGTTTGTAGAGTTTTTGATGATGGCCATTTAGAATGGCCTTCTTTTTAAGGCTGAGTAATGTTCTGTTGCACATGTGGACCATTTTGCTGATCCACTTATCCATCCGTGGACACTGGGGTTTGCTCATATCTTTCGGCTGCCATGAATGGCGCTGCCGTGAACATGGGTGCACAAAGATCAGACAGCATTTCTCTCTTTAAAAAATTATTATTTATTTTGGCCATGCCCGTGGCATGTGGGATCTTAGGTTCCCAACCAGGGACCAAACCTACTCCCCCTGGGTTGGAAGCACAGGGTTTTAACCACTGGACCCCCAGAGAAGTCCCAGGGAGGGGCAGAATTCTATCATATATTAATGCCTATATATGAAGTCTGGTATTGGTGAACCTGTTTGCAGGGCAGCAGTGGAGATGCAGACACAGAAACTGGGCTTGTGGACACAGTGGGAGAAAGAAAGGGTGGGTTGACTGGAGAGAGTAACGTTGAAACATACACGTCGCCATGTGTAAAACAGAAAGCTAACGGGAATCTAAACCAAATGGCACAGGGAGCTCAAACCCGGCGCTCTGCAGTAACCCAGAGGCGTGGGATGGGGCGGGAGGCGGGAGGGAGGCGACATATGCATACCCATGGCTGATTCGTGGTGATGTGTGGCAGAAACCAGCTCAATATTGTAAAGCAATTATCCTCCGATTAAAAACAAAGTTGTTTTTTTTTTTAAAAAAGAAAGTTGAGAGGGAAACAGCACTGATGAAGAAGCCAGGAGACAGGATGCTAGCCTTCACTGTGTAGCATCAGGTACCTCGCTTTCTACATCTGATCCTCGCTTTCACTGCCTACTTCATAGCAGCACGCTGAGACCAAGTGAGACCCAGGACTATCAGCAGAGCCACGAGGGACTGTCATTAGGTTATTACTCAGTGGGGTGAGGGCAATGATTTCCCAAAGGCATGAGTCACGAATGGTGGAATTCCAGGCATCAGGAGAGGCAGTTCTGAGCAACAGAGCCCAGATTCCACACACAGCCATGACCCTGACCTGGACCTGCAAGAGAGCCACACCCTCCCTCCTTGGCCACTGGCCGATGTGAGGAAGGAATCAGTAAATGTCATAAGCAGATGGGTCCTTAGGGTAGAGCCCACAGTCCCGTGGCCTCACATGACTGTTAAAGAGGCTCAGAGAGGGTGATGCATTTGCCTGGGGTCACACAGCCAGAGGGCAGTGGAAGCTGGACTAGACTCCCAGCCCCCCCCACGCGGCCTCCCACGTGGCTCCAGTTCTAGGAAGAGATGTGAGCGCTAGAAGAGCCATATGAGGCAGGGGTAATGGGGGCTCAGAAGGCTTCTAAGGGAGGGTGGAGCTTTCCTCTTTTGTGTCTCATGGAGACTGACCTAAGAACTTTTCAATTCAGAGCCCTCTCTGTACTTGCCCAAATCCTGAGACTAGTGGTAACAATAGCAATTGGTACTTTTAAATGAGCTCTTCCAAGTTCAGCTCTATGAACACTTTATATCCCTGGTCCATTTTCTCTCTCCTCGGAGGTAGAAGCCAGTGTTATCCCATTCAGATGCCTCCCAAGGGGCTTCCCTGGTGGTCCAGTGGTTAAGAATCTGCCTTGCAATGCAGGCACCTAGGTTCAGTCCCTGATGGGGAAGCTGGATCCCACAAGCTGCAGAGTAATTAAGCCTGCATGCTGCAACTGAGTCCATGAACTCAACAAAAGATGCCACATAATACAACAAATATCCCACGTGCAGCCACTAAGACCTGACAAATAAATGCATTTTTAAAAAATGCCTCCCAAACTTTAGACTGGGGCCATTTTCAAGGTCACAAAATGAGAGGTGGTCAGAGCTGGGATTCCAACCCAGGGGTGGGCGCCTGTGGAGTCTGTCTATTGAAGCATAAAGATCCACTTCTCCAATGAGTTTTGTGTGATGGAGGCAGGAAGTAGATTGTGCTCATGGTCCAGGTGGAGAAACAAGCTTGGCAGAAACTGAGATCGGTGATATCCTGGTAAGAGGAGGAGTTAGGGCTAGGACCCACCTGCCAGGGCCAGCTTGCATCTGCTCCAGCGAAGAGAAGCTCTTCTGAGAGTGCTGTGGCCCCTGGCAAGCCTCACCTGGGGGATGCTGGGTGGGGAGAGGGTGCTGACGGAATCCGGAGGTGGACCCCTCCCCACAGCAGCCAACACTTAAGAAGCCGTGACTGAGTTCAAGGTCTCTGGATTAACGCTTGATCTTTTATATTATTTATTTTTGTGCTGTGCTGGTCTTCATGCTGCTGGGCTTTTCTCTAGTTTCAGAGAGCGGGGGCTACTCTCCGTTGGGGTGTGCAGGCTTCTCCCTGAGGCGGCATCTTCTGTTGCAGAGCACAGGCTCTAGGGCACAGGGGGGCTTCAGAGTTGCGGCTCCTGGGCTGGTGTGGCCCATGGGCTTAGTTGCTCTGAGGCATATGGGATCTTCCAGGATCAGGGATTGAACCGGTATCTCCTGCATTAGCGGGCAGATTCTTCACCACCAAGCCACCAGGGAAGCCATAACACTTTATCTTGATGATTTCCTTTCCTCTTCACCCATGTGGATGGAGTTCATTTTATTCTCCCTCTTTGCAGATGCAAACCCTCCTGTTCAGAGAGGTGGACTCACCTGTCCAGGGGACCAGCCTGGGTAGCTGTGGAACTGAGATGCTAAAATTTGGCCTCTTATGACCATGATATTCCCCTCTGCACGGAGAGGAAGGAGAGGCAGCCTGAACAATTTGCCCCAACCCGCCAGGCCCCGAGGGCCTTCACACCCGCGATTCCGTGTGCTAAAAGTCCCTGAGCACAGGATTCTAAGGAACCCAATTTAATGATATTAACCCCACCTGACAGGTGGGAAATCTGAGGCTCAAGGAAGTGAAGGCCCAGGATGCACTTTGAACCAGCCCTAGCTGAGTATCTACTATGTACCAGACATTGTGTCAGGTGTTTAGAGATAGCCTCCCATTAGACTCACAAAGCAGTCCTACATGGGAGGTATTATTGATGTTACCCCTGCGGGACAGATGGCAAACCATGGCTCAGAGAGGTGACCAGACTTGCTTACAGGTGGTCAACATGTCCATATTTGAGTCTAGGTCTGACTCCAGCCTTTATTCTTTCTACTGTGTATGCTGCTGCTGCTGCTGCTGAGTCGCTTCAGTCATGCCCGACTCTGTGCAACCCCATAGACAGCAGCCCGCCAGGCTCCCCCATCCCTGGGATTCTCCAGGCAGGAACACTGGAGTGGGTTGCCATTTCCTTCTCCAAT
>SJYC01014751.1:0-16119 GCA_006408675.1 Madoqua kirkii
CACGCCACCCCCCCACACACCAATCTCTCCAGCCTCCTGCACAGGGCTTGGCATGTAGATGTGCAATGAACACAAAAGAGGAAGGCAGGGAGGAAGCTGACAAGCTGTGAATGGCTGAAATTGGCTTCATCCTTGCAACTGCAGACACTTGTTCCTGGCTCCCATATGCTGCACCCTGAGCTAAAGAGCTGTTTCCCTAGTTTCATTTTTCAGAGGCATTTCCTAGACTCTCAAGTGTTAGGCCTGGCTCGGGTCTGAAAGAACAAGAAGGCCACCTCAAAACAAGCAAAAAATGGGTGAAATCAAAGGCCACAGAAGTGTGTCCCAGATCCTCAGACACTATGGCAAAGAATATGTCACGTTTCTCACTCCGATTCCTCTTCAGGAACCTACAGAGAAAGATCACATTTCCCAGCTTCCCTTGCAGTCAAGTTGAGGTCATGTGACTTGTTCTGGCCAATGAAATACGAACAGAAGGGATGATCCTCATCACTTCCGGTTTGAGGCAGTGAAGAGCTAGTGTGTCTTCTCTCTCTCTCTCTTCTCCAAGGTGACCTTGGAGCCCACTGATCTAGGATGAAAGAAAGTGAAAACACTCAGTGGTGTCCGACTCTTTGCAACTCCATGGATTGTAGCCTATCAAGCTCCTCCGTCCATGAGATTCTCCAGGCAAGAATACTGGAGTGGGTTGCCATTTCCTTCTGCAGGGGATCTTCCCGACCCAGGGATCGAACCCTGGCTTCCCACATTGGAGGCAGACGCTTTAACCTCTGAGCCACCAGGGAAGCTGCAATGTGCATATGAATTACCTGGGAGTCTTACTAAATGCAGATCCTGCTGTGGGGGGTAGGGGAGAGGAGGATCTAAAATTCTTCATTTCAAAGAAGCAACTGAATGGGTAGGGAAGGGTGGTTTGAGAGGATGCAGCTCCAAGATGGAGAAGATCTGCCCAACTTCACTGGACTATTTGCCACCAAAACTAAATCTTTGTTGGGTTAAGCTGTTGAGATATGGGAGTTTATTTGTGACCTCAGCATAGCCTAATGTTCAAACATTGGGATAGGGAGTTGTCATTTAGCCAGCCAACCCCTATTTCTTGAGTTCCTACCATAAACTCATTTTGTGCAGGTTTCTTCCCCCGCCCTGCAGTGGAAGCAAAGAGCCTTAGCCACTCACTCGTAAGGAGTCCCTCACTATCCTGGTCCTACACGTGCCAGGCCAGCACCTGATAGTGAGAGTTCCTTACATTTTTCTCCCTTGGCACCTCTCTTTCTGCATCCTGGTCCCAGTGCCAAAAGTCACTGGGGGAGCCAGGATTTGAAGTGGGGACTTTTTGGCTTACAAGCCTGAAATTTGTTTCCAGCAGTGCAAAGAGCATCTGTGCTCAGTCTAGGGTCTTATTTAGGGGAACCTATAGCACTAGCCAGAAGTCTCATGGGTTCCCCAGACTGTCACACCCCTCTAGTGCTGGGGGCCTGAACCCCAGTAACCAGTCAGCACAGGGGCAGCTCCTGCCGTGGACGTTCAGCATTTTGTGAGGTGCGTTCATCACTCACACTCTCATCACCCGACGCCATGACGCCAACCCACATGCTTTGTGAACTGCCAGGCCCCAGGACCGCCCGCTGCCCACACTCGCCCAACTTCGGTTGTTTCGAGAGAACAAGTTCCAAGCACAAACACGTGCTCTGCCTCAGAGGGCCCCCCGAGGCAGGAGGCAGCACTCCGCTGGTGTCCTGTCACCTCCCGCTGCAGCACACTCGGAGCCTCCCTCACGCCTCTTGGCTAGCACACCCAGCCTCACCCTCTCACTGACGGGGGCGGACTCCTCCTCTGATAGGATACTGCTGTGAACAAAGTGCCTTTCTCCACCTCCTCCTCACACCTCCTAGCTTTTTCTATCTTCCTTCTTGCCTCAGAGCAAGAAGTGGTTCAAAGCTGTTCCACCCAAATGGATACATGTGTATGTACGGCTGAGTCCCTTCACTGTTCACCTGAAACTATCCCAGCATTGTTAGTCAGCCATCCACCAACACAAAATAAAAAGTGAAAAAAATAAAATAAAAAGCCAAAACAAAACTGTTCCTCCCAGCAAAAATTAATCCATGGTGATAGAGGTCAGAACAGTGAGTACCTTGGGAGGCAGAGCGTACATAGTCTTGGAAGAGGCATCAGAAACTTTCTGGAAATGTATCTTGGTGGTGGTTACATGGGTGTGTACATATGTGAAGAGTTGTCGAGATGTGCGCTGTAAGCATTTCTGTTTATATGTTACCCCTCAATTTAAAAAAATATATATGCCACAGAGAGCTTTATAAGCAGTAGCAAAAATAAATAACCACAGCATAGGTTTTGGAGTCATATGAACCTCCACTGAAAATCTGGCTCTGTTTTCTAGCTGTGTGACCTTTGGCAAACTGCTTAACCTCTCTGGATTTCATTTTTTCTTTCTTTTTTTTATTAAGGTGTGGACGACAAGGATTAGAAACACTGCTTTTTATAAAAAGTACTCAGCGCAGAGGCAGCTCCCACTGGGTGCTCAGTGCGTAATCACTTTCATTATTATTAAAAGCAGGGGCCTGGGACTTCCTTAGCTGTCTAGTGGTTAAGACACTGCACTTCCACTGGGCGGGCACAGGTTTCTATCCCTGATTGAGGTGCTAAGATCCTGGCCTGGCCTAAACGTGCAGCTACTTACTCACGTCTGACTCTTTGGGACCCCATGGACTCTAGTCTGCCAGCCTCCTCTCTCTCTGGAATTTTCCAGGCGAGGAGTGAGTTGCCATTTCTTCCTCCAGAGGAGTTTCCCAGCCCAGGGACTGAACCTGTGTCTCCTGCATTGGCAGGCAGCTTCTTTACCACAAGCACCACCTGGGACGGTGGTTTGGTTGCTAAGTCGTGTCTGACTCTTGCGACCCGGGAGACCAGGGTTCGATCCCTGGGATGGGAAGATCCCCTGGAGAAGGGAATATCTACCCACTCCAGTATTCTTGCCTGGAGAACTTCATGGACAGAGAGTCCTGGTGGACTACAGTCCATTGCAAAGAATTAGATATGACTGAGTGACTAACACCAGTTGTATTTTAATAACATGCAGCTAAGCTTCAAATCAGCACATTTTGATTTATCCTTTAATAAACATTTTCAACATGGAGAATTTCTAGGAATGCAGTTGCCACCAGCATACAGGGTCTCAGGAACACAGGTTCACCAGACAGTCAGTTCCTAATAGCTTAGAATCTTTTGTACTTGCTCCAAGTACAGTTCCTGCCTCTAGCCCTGCGGTATTACATATTTCTGCATCTCACAAGTAGATTCAAAGAAAACAATGGCTGTAAAATGATGGAGAAGATGAAGATACAGGTAGTTCAAGTCTGTCATCCCAGGTGACTTCTTGAAATTTTAATTTGTGTTTAAAATTTAGAAAAGTCAAACAGTGTAGACTGCGAGGGGTAACATTTTTTGCATGATAAGTGCAAATTCTAGTTCATAAATGACAGATAACACTGTGTTATATGAAGGTGGTAGGTATTCCAAAACTGACCCACTCTGGGTGTAAAATACCCTAGGCCTGCCTCTAACACAAACATGAGCCTGAATAAATAACACTGTTTCTCCTTCTCTCCAAGTCTGGCAACCCGCAACCCTCCCCTCAGCCACTTCCTTCAGCCCTAAATGATCAAATCCCACATTTTCATCTTCAACCTCTGTTCACATCAACTCCTCATCCTGGAATTGCTCCCAGCATCAAGTCACTCTTCTTCCTTGCCAACTGCCCTTTCCGGACTCTTCTGGTGTCCAGCTCCATCACTTTGAGATTTGGGATACTGGGGGAGATGATGGGGGCCAAAGCCTTCTCCAGCCACACTTGACACCCCCTTGCGTATTACCTTTGCCAAATTCTACAGTCAAAGCTCATGTCTTTATACCTTCCCGCTCCTAGTGATACTGGTGGTGAGGTTTCTTAAAATATCTACTTATATATTTGGATGCACCGAGGCTTAGCTGTGTCTTTGCAGGATCTCCAGTCTTTGCTGTGGTCTGCACTGTTTTTCTTCTACTTCCAGTATTCTTTTTTTAATTGGAGTATAATTGTTTTACAATGCTGTGATAGTTTCTGCTGCACAACAAAGTGAATCAGCTATATGTGTGTGTTAGTCGCTCAGTCGTGTTTGTGACCCCATGGACTGTAGCCCTCCAGGCTTTTTCATTCATGGAATTTTCCAGGCAAGAATACTGGAATGGGTTGCCATTCCCTTCTCCAGATCTTCCCAACCCAGGGATCGAACCTGGGCCTCCCACATTGCAGGCAGGCTCTTTACCATCGGAGCCACCAGGGAATCAGCCATACGTACACATATATCCCCTCCTTCTTGAGCCTCCCTCCCACCCCTCTAAAGATCACAGAGCATCAGGATCTTTAGTTGTAGCCTGTGATCTCTTAGTTGCGGCCTGTGGGTTCTAGTTCCCTGACCAGGGATCGAACCTGGCCCCTGCATTGGGAGCGCAGAGTCTCTGGTGGTGTGAATTTCACGTGTTTTACCCCCTCATGTGTGACACCGCTTCCCACCTCACTGTTGGCTCCAAACAGAGCAGGCATTCTTGGCTCCCAGAATAGGCCCTGCTGTCACGAGGTCCCCCGCCTCCAGGCATCTGTGTGCTGCTCCCTCTGCCTGGAGCATCGCTCTCTCTCTCTCCCATCATCCCTGGCTCCCGCTTCAGAGAGCTCACCCTCAACCCTCTGTCTGAACAGGACCCTTCCTCTGCATTCCCCGAAATTCCACCTGCTCCCACTTACTGTCCATTCCTCCTCTCAGCTTACCTCCTCTTCAGGAACTGGAGACACCACAGAGGGGCCTCAGAGTTGACTGAATTCAACAAAAAGGATTTGGTTCCCGCAGATCACTGCTGAGGACCCCACCATGTAGCAGGGCCCAGCAGGAGCACACTAGCTCCAGCCCGCATGGGCTCAGCCACCGCAGGCCACCATCCACAGCTCAGCAAGCAGGCCGTGGGGAGGCTCCTGGTTGCCAAAAGCGCACAGGCCGCCCAGGGAAGTTTTGCTGTGGGTCACACCCGCTTCTGGACGGCTGCCAGTCTTCCTCCCAGAAACCGCAGGCCTGCTGAAGCCGCCGGGAGTCCGGACCACGGGGCTTAGGAGGACTTGGGTCAGCTCTGCAGAGGGGGTGTCTGCGGAGCACTTTCTGAATCTACAGCACCCCCTCCACTGCCAGGGTCGGCCAGGGGGTCTGGGGCACGGCTCCAGCGGCTCCAGCAGCGGCTTGGGTAGGCCCTTTGGGGCTGGGAGGAGCTAGTGAGGCCCCTGCCAGCCTGTCACAGGCTCTCGGCATTGGCACTGGCTCTGACTTTCACACGCGCGTGCACGCACACACACACACACACACACACACACACACTGGCAAGCACTCCCTTGGTGGCCTCGGAGGTCTCACCTCCAGGTAAATGGGCTCAACAGTGGGAAGATGAGGATGGGAGAGAAGCAAGGCTACAAAGGCCAGCCTGTGTGTGTGCGTGCGTGTGTGTCTGTGTGTGTGTGTGTGCGTGCCTGGGAGTGACCTCACAGCTGCCGGAACATAAAGACTTACAGGTCCTGCCTCCGAGGCTCAAAGCTGGCTCCGTGGGGGACACAGTGACATGAGAGGCACATTTCAGACCCACCTCCTCGCCTTCTCCCTCCTCTGTCTCCTCTACAAGGTAAGGGGGGCCTGGGCCCCAAAATGTACTCCTGGCTTCCTTGGTGTGGTGGGGGAGATGTGAAATCACGGCCAAGGACCCCCTGGAAGAATTGCTATGGGCCTCCTGTGTTGGGGCTCAGCTGAACTTCCCTCCCTGAGGCCCAGAGAGCTGCTTCCCTCTGGCCAAGTCTGCTGTGTGACTTCAGGCAAATTTCTTCCCCTCTCTGAGCCTTAGCTTCTTCCTCAGTTAAATGGGTATAATGTTCATGAGGCCTTTGGAAAGGTCATTTATCATAGTTCATCTCCAGGGCTAGCACAGGACCTGGAATATGACAAATGTTTAAGAGAGGATTTTTATGGCTACCAATCCCTAGAGTCCCTTCTGCAAACAGAAGTGGGTCTCCTCATTATAAATGGGGAGCCTCAAGAGGGGGCCTGCTTTGTCTAACTAGGAGCTAGGATTTGAATGGATGTTGGGTGCCTAGCCCATTGGAAGGTTCATACAAAGGCATTAATGCTGTCGGGCCCTCAGGCAGTAAGTGGCCTGCTGACCCTAGCTGCAGGGGGTAGGGAAACAGCTCTAGAGAATAAAGACCTGCTCCTGTGGGATATTTTCAAAGGGCTTGTGGAACATCCACCTTGCTTAACATGCCCAGAAACCTCATCAGGAATGATTATTTCCTGTTTCCAGTCAAGCAAGGCTCAGAGAGGGTAAGCAACTGCTTGAAACCACACAGCATCGGAGCAACAGAGGAGGCAGAGGCCAGGACTGGCCTGGGTGTGAGGAGAGGGGACTGCAGTCTGTATCTCTCCACCTCCACCCTGGACCGAGGCCACAGCTGCTGAGCCTGCCATCACCTTAGCAAATGCCAAGTTCCTGGTGTCATGGGGACTGGCCCTGCTGCAAGCTATGATCTCACTATATTTTCATGCTCTTTTGAGAATCGCAGGCAGAAATGCCTCTCTCCTGGGTCCAGGCAGTGGGTGGGGGAAGGCTGAGAACCCTGCTGGCATCCTAACTCTGCTTTTTGTTCTTCCAAACTGGGATGAGCACGACATCATGTCAGGAAGGGCAGCATGGGTCATGGGAGCCGGAGACTTGGGGTTCTGGGCCTGGGATTAAAGGAAAGGCCAAAATGAAGCAGTCCTAGACTCACCGTTCTCTCCCCCAGCCCTCCATTCTTCCCAGGCCCCAGGGAGCCAGGCAACATCCCACTCAGAACACAGGGACTTAGTCATCACGCACATGAAAGCCGTGACAATCCTCAGAGAGAACTGCAAGTCTCGCAGGCAGGCGGTGAGCTCCTGAGCTCAGGCTGTGGACAGGGGCAGGGGTAGAGACCTGGAAACAAGCCAGGCCACATTGACCAGAAGCTGCCCATGACCTCATTAAATCCCTGATTGCAAGATAGGTGGTCTCCACCCCATTTTATTTAGGAGGAAACTGCTCCCTCTTGGTGCAGCAGTGAAGTGTCCAAGGCCACACAAGTGGTAGAACTTGGATCTCAACTCTTGCTTGGAAAATCCCCTGTCCAGGGCTCTTGCCCTGCTGGGGGCCACAGCAAAGGTCTGGGACAACCAAGTGTGATGGAGCAGCTTGAACATGGGAGTGGGCTGGTTGGAAAGGGCATAGAGACAGAGACTAGACAGGACCTCTCTCTCCTTGGCTGTGCTGAAACACCCTCCCTGACTTGTCCCCATCCCTTTTGAACAAACAGTAAGTTGCCCCAGAGGCTAAGCTGGCATCAGAGCCATAGGTGACAAGAGGTGGGTGTGGCAGTTAAGAGCCTGGGCTTGGATGCACATGAACCTTGATTCTGTTCCTGATCTACCTGTTATTGGTGATGTTGCTATATCGCTTTAAGCTTCAGTTTCTCTGTCTTTAAAATGGGTATAATGCTGGACTTCCCTGGCAGTACAGTGATTAAGACTGCGTGTTTCCTCTGCAGAGAGCACGGGTTCAATCCCTGGTCGGGGAACTAAGATCCCATATGCCACACGGAACAGCCAAAAAAATAAATAAAAAGGGCATAATGTTGTAGCTCCCACTGGAGGGTTAAAGTAGCACGTTACAGAGCTCAGCACATGGTGTGCCCGTGGTGAACGACAGTCACAGTCATCGGTGGCATCAGTGGTCCCTCCTGTAGATCCAGCCCTGTCAAGCTTGCCTGGTAGAGAGAGCCCAAAGTGAGAACCCAGGTGCCAAGCACATGGCTTATGTCCTGGCACCTCTGCTTTCAGGAGGAAAGGACCCAAGAGCCTGTTCTGGTCAAAGGCCTGCCCCTCACCCTGCTCACTTCCCACCAACTCAGGGAGCTCAGCCTCGAAGGGTTTAGGAGGGAAACCCAAAGTCCAGCTGATTATTTCCCAGGTCAGTGCCGTGTGGGTCACAGCTGAGTTTATGAAAATGCAGATTCAGAGTCATGAGGAAGGGCCCGAGATGCTGCATGACGAACAAGCTTCCAGGCGATGCTGCTGCGGGTCCAGACCTCACTTTGAGGGGTGAGGCTAGACCACCCTCTCCAGAACCTGGTGTCACCCAGTCTCCTGCTTGAAACGCCTGCGGAGATGGGAGCTCGTCCTCTGGCAAGGCTCCAGGCACACCGCTGCACACTCGCATCTAATGTACCAGTGCCGTCGTAGATGGGCCCTGTCATTGCTTCCTGGTCTGTGACCCACCCTCCCACACACACACAGGAGGCTGGTCTGCCAGTTTGGAACGGCCCCTAGTGGCCACAGTGGGAGCTGCAGGCCACAGAGAGGTTTGCAGGACTCAAAGTCCTAGGGGTGGGAAAGGTAGGGATTAGGGCAGAGAGGTCACTGCCTGCTTTGGGGCCACACACAGGACATAGGAGGTTATTAATTTCACCTTTCTAAACTGCATCCAGTTTTCCCATCATCTACACAAAACCCTCCAGACTTCCAAGGGCCCTCAGATGGGGTGGGTCACTAGTAACACCTTGAAGTGTGCATGGCTTTCGGACCCTACCTTCCAATGGACATAAGGGGAACCCAGAGTATCTGGTTTCTGGTTTGGCTGGCTATCGGTCTTAAGTGAGGAGGGGCAGTCAGGACACTTGGGTTGATACCTTGAGCCTGCCCCTGGGGGTGGGACCCTGGCTGGGGCTTTTCCCTGTTACAGGACGTCTACACCCACTCTGGGTCCGTGGATCTTCAGTGGGGAAGCACACTCCCAGCCGTGTAGCTGTGAGTGTGTCTCTGAGACTGTGTCTCTTCCTCTCTCTGGAACTCAGTCTCCCCATCTTTACATGGCAGGGAGAGGGGTTAGAGTGGAGGTGAGGTACCAGTAACCTAGCTGTGCATCAAACGCCCCTGGATGGCTTGTTAAAAACAGATTCCAGGGCTGGGCCTCTGGAAGCTGTGAACTGATAAGTCCCACAGGAGGCCAAGTTTTCTTGGCTGATTTGAGGCTCATCTGGAAACATATTATAGATTGTTCCAAAGATCAAAAACATCCATGACACTGTTTGATTTATTCAGCCCTCAGGATAAATATCCACAGTCCTCCTGCTAGAAAACGCATAGTACCCTGTCATTTTAATCCTCTGTCCTGTTGCTTTTGCCTCTGTAAGTTCCCAGAAGGCGGAGGCTAAGCCCACTATTGTAATTCACATAGCAGTCATCATAGTAAATGCATGGAGCATCTCCTGCATGGCAGGCCGTGTACTAAAGGTTTTATATGCCTCATTTCATGTACTCCTCAAAACAATCCTGAGTTATATATGATTGTCCCCTCTTCACAAATGAGGCAGATGAAGCTCAGAGAACTTAAGTAACTTGCCCAAGGCTGCTCCGCTAATAAGCGGCAGAGTTAAGACTAGAACTCTAACCCAGAGCCCTTGCTCATGACCATGGTGCCATGTTGTCTCATACAGAGTGACGTGGGGGTGCTGGGTTTCAAGGCCAAGTCTATGTTTCCGGAGCCAAGGTGTGGCCCCACACTGCACAGCCTGGCAGGGAAGGAGTCAGTCGTGAGGGTCTCACTGCCCACCTTGAATGACCTTGGCTGAGGGAGGTCTCTCTCTCTCTGCAGGTGTGTGCCCAGCTGTGCCCCACACCATGTGCCTGTCCCTGGCCACCACCCCGATGCCCACCGGGGGTGCCCCTGGTGCTGGACGGCTGCAACTGCTGCCGGGTATGTGCGCGGCGGCTGGGGGAGCCCTGCGACCATCTCCACGTCTGCGACCCCAGCCAGGGCCTGGTCTGCCAGCCCGGGGCGGGCCCTGGAGGCCGGGGGGCCGTGTGCCTCTGTAAGCAGGTTTGCGGGTCTGGTGGAGGGGGTGATGGGGAGGCAGTCAAGGCCTTCAGGTCCTGAGTCCAGGAGAAGTCCTTCTCATTCCCAGCCAAACCTGGTAACACAAGGTTCCCTAAGCCCACTCCCCACTTCTTTTGTTTTGTTTTTGCTCAGATCTCACCCACCACCCAAACAGCCTATCTCCCTTCTTATCCATCCAGATCTAGCCATCTTTCAAAGCCGAGCGCAAACACCTCCTCCCCTGATCAGCCCTCCCAGATTCTTCGAACCAAAGGTCACCACCCTTTCTCAGAACCCTCATGACACTCTTGGGGAAATGAAAGGGCAGCTCTCTATTTCAGGTGTAAGGTGTATCAGGCCCTGCACTAAGCACTTATCTCCTAAGTCACACGATCCTCACAATAATCCTCTGTGGTAAGTACTTTCAGACCCATTTAATAGATGAGGAAACTGAGGCTCCGCAATACTGACAGACATGTTTAACGTTACACAGCTGGGGGCTGGGTCAAACAGGCTCTGAGGCAGCATTCTGTTCTGTCTTTTCTGGGGTTGGGAGCCCTTGAACCTGTGAATCCTGAGTTTGCTATTTGCTAGCACCCTGAGCATGTTACACCTCCCATCATTCTACCTTGCGCCCTCTGGGTGGGCTTTAGGTCAGGGTTTCTCAACTTTGCTCCCAGGTCATTTGGGACTGAGTAATTCTCTGCTGTGGGATGCAGTTCTCTGCACAGTAGGAATTAAAGCAGCTTTCCTGGTCTCTACCTGCTGGATGCCAGCAGCACCCCAAACAGCAAGTCGTGACCATCTCCCTTCAGATGTTGCCTGGGGAGAAAAATCGCCCCCAGTGGAGAACCACTGCTTTAGAGAAATAGAAAGGGGTGAGGGACTGCTCTGTGCTCTATTTTTCTTTTTGAATAAGCCTTACAGAGCACTTTACCACTCTCATCTTTGTGCATATAGCACTTTAAAGAAAGAATGAGAGAGAGAAAGGAAGAAAGGCTCATGAATCATTGACAATGAATCCATCTGTAGGAAAAAAAAAAAAACTTGTTAAAAAGAAAAACACAACTTATAGGGACTTCCCTGGTGGTTCAGCAGCTCAGCCTCCATACTCCCAACACAGGAGGCCTGGGTTCGATCCCTGGTCAGGGAATTAGATCTCATATGCCACAACTAAAATGATCTCGCATGCCCCAACCAAGATGGAAGACCCCACGTGTTGCAACTAAGACCCAACACCGCCAAACGAATTTTTTTAAAACAAGGACTTATAGACATAAAGTTATCAATGGTAGACCCCTGTTAAATACTTTTTTATGATAAGAGGAGTGTAATAATGAGAAAGGGGCGAAGTGTTTTATAAACTTAGAGATGATTGGTAATAAAAAGGTACCTAAAATGTGGTTGCCCAAGGGAGACGGGCTGGGGAGGGAGGGACTGAGGGTTTGGGATCAGCAGATGTGAACTATAACATGGACAGGACGGGGGTCCAGGCTGGAGGGACACATGTATGCCTGTGGCTGGTTCAGGGTGATGTGTGGCCAAAGCCATCACAATATTGTAAAGTAATTACCCTCCAATTAAAATTGTGAAAAAGATGAACAACAAAAAAGGTCCTACTGTCTAGCAACCGTATAGCACAGGAAACTACATTGGATTCTCTATAGGCACACCATAGTGGAAAAGAAGGTAAAGATGTCTTTATGTGTATGACTGAGTCACTTTGGTATACAGCAGAGACTGGCACAACATTGTCAATCAGATATACTTCCATTTAAAAAATAAATATCACCTATGAAGGGAGAAAAAAATGTATCTAAAGAAAAAACTCAGAAAAGCAACCCTTAGCTTATCAGGCTGTTATCTAGATAAGCCACCACACATGTCAAGCACTTGGTGAAATTCATTTATTGAACACATGCCTAGCACTTACCATATGCCAGGCACTAGAGTTTCAAAATATCACCTCATTTAACCTCTCAACAACCATATGAAGTAGCTCCTAATGTCATCCCCAATTTGTAAATGGAAAAAAGAGGCCCAGAGAGGTTAAGTAATTCGCCCAAGGTCACACAGCTGAGAAGTGGCTGAGCTGGGATTTGAACGCAGGGAGCTGACTCCACAATCTTTGTTTCTTTCACTCTGTCTGACGCTCAGTATATGATTAGTTACTGTCACTAAATTTATTATGGGGCTTTTCCTAGTCCGCCTTGATTTAGACTTTGAATACCTGGAGGCCAAAAATTTATTTGGTCCTTGCTCCTTCCTGCAACTTCCAGCTCTGGCTGAGTGACACCAAATGGGTCTCATGAATGTGTAATGAATTACGGGTGCTAGTGAATGTGTAAAAAGGCAACGGCAGCCCACTCCAGTACTCTTGCCTGGAAAACCCCACGGGCAGAGGAGCCTGGTAGGCTGCAGTCCATGGGGTCACTAAGAGTCGGACATGACTGAGCGACTTCACTTTCACTTTTCACTTTCATGCATTGGAGAAGGAAATGGCAACCCACTCCAGTGTTCTTGCCTGGAGAATCCCAGGGACAGAGGAGCCTGGTGGGCTGCCGTCTATGGGGTCTCACGGAGTTGGACATGACTGAAGTGACTTAGCAGCAGCATGAATGTGTAATGATTGGAACTGAATTTGGAGGCTGGGAGCTGGGGAAGCCACAGCTGAGGCAGAATTAAGACTGCACAGAGGCTGAGTCTGGGTCTTGGCTCTGGAGGGAACACGCTGGCTCAGATCTCTCCTCTCACCCACTAGCTGGACAACCCTTCTCTCAGGGTTCTGCGTCTGAGCTGTGTGCACGTTCAGTGTGGCTCACTTTCTTTAAGATTTTTTTTTTTAATGTGGACCATTTCAAATCTTTATTGAGTTTGTTACTCTATTGTTCCTGTTTAAAGCTTTGGTTTTTTGACATTGAGACATGTGGAATCTTAGCTCCCCAACTAGGGATTGAACCCGCAGCCCCTGCATTGAAAGGCTGTCTTAACCACTGGAGCACCAGGGAAGCCCTCCTCCCTTGCTTTAAAAGCAGTGCTTCCCTGGCTCAGCCAAGGGCAGCTCCATCTTTTCTGTGGCTCAGCCTCAAATTCTGGAGTCATCTTTGACTTCTCTCCCATCTTTTTCCACATTCCACTCACTCTCTGCCAGTAAATCCCTGACAATATTTCTACCGGGTCTAATCCCCACCATAACTTATCTGGATTTTGCAGAAGCCCCTTAACTGTCTGCCTGCTTCCGTCCTTGGTCCCTAGTCTGTTCTCAACACAGCAGCCTGAGGGCTCCTTTAAATATGTAAATCAGATCACAGGTCAAGTGCCTCCTCTGCCTAAAAGCCTCCGACAGCCTCCCATCTTCTCAGAGTAAGAGCCAAAGCCCTCTCAGCGGGCAACAAGGACCCTGCTCCTGTTTCCTCTCTGACCACATCTAACTCCCTCCTGCTCTCTGCGCCATCCTCACTGGCCTCCCAGATACCCCAGGCACGCTCCCAACTCAGGGCCTTTGCACAGGCTGTTCCTGCTACCGGCATTCTTTCCCCCAGATTTCTGCACAAAAAGTTCTCTCGCCTCCTTCACATCTTTACCCAAACATCACTTTCTCAGTAAGGCCTTCCCTGATCACCATACTTAAAAACTACAACCCTGCTCTACTCCTCAGTCCTGCCCTCCTTTATTTCTTGAGCACTAGTTGACATCTGACATCACAAACTCAACTTTGTTTCTTGTGTCTGTTTCCACGAGAGCGAAGGCTCCAGGGAGGGCAGGATTTTGGCTGGTTTTAGTCATTGCTATGTCACAAGTTGCCTAGAACAATGTCTGGCACATAGTAGGCACGCAGTAAATAATTGCTGAATGCATGGATAATAATGACAGTTCTGGTGGGGCTTGTGTGTCGGGTACCATTTGGGGGAGTAATGGTTCAGTAACAGGCACCAACTATGGAGCAGGTACTACGAACAAGTCCTTTATATACATGATTTCATTTTATTCTTAATAATGAGGTATTATCAGTATTTTGAGGGTGAAGGAAATGGGGCTCAGAGAGATTAAGTCACCTGCCTAAGGTCCCACAGTGTACAAGTATGTGCATGCTAAGTTGCTTCAGTCGTGTCAGATTTTTTTTCGACTCCATGGACTGTAAACCCCCAGGCTGCTCTGTCTATGGGATTTTCCAGGTAAGAATACTGGAGTGGGTTGCCGTTTCCTTCTCCAGGGAATCTTCCCGACCCAGGGATCAAACTCACATCAAGCTCGCATCTCTTACGACCCAGGGATCAAACTCACTTCAAGCTCGCATCTCTTAAGTCTCACGCACTGGCAGGCAGGTTCTTTACTAATATGCAAATGGCTGCAGGTAAACAAAAAACCTCATTGTTCCTTCTCCTGCCAGGGACTCTCAGAGGGAAAGGGATGCAGAAATTACCAGATGACAAGATTATGCCCTGAAGTTATTTGGGGGAAGCTGCTGGACAAGGAGATCATTGGAGAGAGCCCAGAAGAAGGGTTTTATACATGTGTATAGGTGTGGGTCCATGGGGTCGCAGAGTCGGACACGACTGAGCGAGCTCACTTTCACTTTCATAGGTGTGGGGGTCTCACAGCAAATACATTTGGAGGTGCCTCATGGTGTCTGGGACCTTGCACATGATGCACACAGATCCCAGGGTGGGGACCAGCTGCCCAGGGATCATAACCCCCACCCCACCCCAATCAGCTTTGAACTGGAGGACCCAGGAGAGATGCCTGGAAAACTTGCTAAAGTTATTATCCCCTGGGATTTGAACCAGGTCTATGTGGTTCTAAAATTCCCGCATGTGTGTGGACCTATTTGAGGTTTTTCTCAGCAGACCTGGGAAAAGCAGCTTCCCATGAGTCGTCTCCAGGATCTAGCTGAAGTGCCACCCACATCTCCAGGAAACCCTCCTTTCTCTGCACTTCCTGAGTGGCTCACAGAATAAAGCTCTCACTTTATTCTGTCTTGGAGATGCAGCATCCACATCTGTGCCCTGCACTGACCCTTGAGTCCCTCCTGGGTAAGGACTGGCTCTCGGTCCTGTCTGGGAGCACAGTGGGTGGTACCCAGGAGGGCGCGGTGTATCTGAAAGGAATAAGGCATCAGAACTGTCTTATCAGTGTCTCTCACGTGCTGAGTCTTGTGCCAGGCATTCATTCCAGGGGCATTTCCTGTGGTTCTGTGTGTCCCATCCGTGCTCTGAGCTGGCACAGGAGATGCCAGGATGAACACTCTCGGCCCCAGCCCTCAAGGGGTTCATGCCCAGTGGAGGAAGAGGCTGTGATGCCCATAATATTTGAGGGCTTCCTCCAAAGAGTGTTTCTTGAACTCCTAACCCTGCGCTAGATGTTGTATCACTGAAGGTTCTAATTACTATTCTCATCGTTGCTATTGTTAAAGTGACTCAGAGAAGTTTAGTCACTTACCCCAAGTCACACAGCCAGCAAGTTAAGCCCTGACCTGATGGTGAAAACTGTCACACAGCAGATGGACAAGGAAAGTTTGTGGCATGAAATCTTGGTGCATATATAATAGTCATAATATTTTATATGTTTATATTAATTAATACATATTATTAATTCTATTATATATGGGCTTCCCAAGTGATGCTAGTGGTATAGAACCTGCCTGCCAATGCAGCAGACGCAAGAGACCCTGGTTCCATCCCTGTGTTGGGACGATTCCCTGGAGAAGGAAATGGCAATCCACTCCAGTATTCTCGTCTGGAAAAATCCCATGGACAGAGGAGGCTGGCGGGATATAGTCCATAGAGTTGCAAAGAGTCGGACACAATTGAGCAGTTGTCAGCAATACATTAATATTTATATCATTAATAATATATAATAATTTATACTAATAACAACACAGCAGCTAGAATCTATCGAAGGTCTCCTTCATGTTGTATTCATTACAAATACCATTCATTTATAGTCTATATCACACTTAAATAAGTACCATTATAACCCACTTTGGGCTTCCCTTGTGGCTCAGTTGGTAAAGAATTAGTCTCTGATGTGAGAGACCTGGGTTCAAGCCCTGGTTTGGGAAGATCCCCTGGAGAAGGGAAAGGCTACCCACTCCAGTATTCTGGCCTGGAGAAGTCCATGGACTAGACAGTCCCGGGGGTCACTGCA
>SJYC01014753.1:0-15260 GCA_006408675.1 Madoqua kirkii
AGGGGTTGGGGGAGGATTTGGGGCGGGGCGGGGCCTCTTAGGTACCAGGACAATTGGATACAAGGTTATACAAAGTCAAGGTTATACTGACAAAAGCTAGGAGGGGCAGGTAGCTAAGGGGACTCAGAAAAGTGGAACTGACCAAACAAGATGCAGAGGTGCAAGTGTATGATTTTAAACGACACACAATTAAAAATAAAAATTGATGGCAGAGTAGAGAGAGGAAAGGAGGGTTAGGACACTTGAACCAAGTTCTCACATTTCACAGCAGCGGTACAGTATAGAGGTATATTATTGTAATATAGACTATCATTATACTGACATGGATACATATTAATACAACACAGTTTAAATATTATATAATATTATTAATGTGTCATTTCGGAGGTTTATCAAAAGAGGAATTCTAAACTGAATGAGGCAAGGTGGTTGCCTCCGGAATGTGGGCTTAGGGGTGGGCAGGAAAGACAGTGACCTCAACCTGTAAACTCTTGAGTTTGAGAGATTATGTTATGTATGATAGGTCACTAGGATTTTTGTTTTTTAATTTTTTAAATTTATTTTTAATTTAGGGGAAAATTGCTTTACAGTGGTATGCTGGTTTCTGCTATACAACAATGCAAATCAGCCATAATTATGCATATTGTCACTAGGAAAACTATTATTATTATATGAATATGATTTTTTAAGGCAACTGAAAAGAGAGCATTGGTTGCATTGAAGACGGTGCCATAGCAGAGGCAGCAGAGTGTGGTGGCCTGAGCGAGGGGTCTGCCTGAGCTCTAAGCCCAATTGTGTGACTCTGAGAAAACTGCTTAACTGCTCTGTGTCTCAGTTCCTCCAACCATGAGAATAAGCATCCAGCTTATAGAACTGTTGTGAAGCCTGGATGAGTAAATACAAGCAAAGCAGTCAGGACAGAGCCTGGCACACAGCACTCCAGGGTATGTGAGCTGTTATCATCCCAACAATGGAATATGATACATCTGTTTAAATATTGGGTTGGCCAAAAATTCCTTCAGGTTTCCTTACCCTGATGCAGACAAACCCGAAGGATCCTGTTGGCCAACCCAGTACGTTGGTGAATGCCAGTAGGCTTGCCTTACATATAAAAAACAAGACAGGGCAGCGCATATGTAATTTGAACTCCGCTGTGTGTGTCTACACATATGTCTACAGCCATATGAACATAAACATCCTACATACTACACACATGTGGATAACACAAGGTGTGTCAACCAGGGCACTAGTGACATTTGAGCCAGCTCACGTCTTTGTTGTGAAAGGGTGTTCTGTGCCGTGTAGGATGTTTAGCAGCATCTCTGCTAGACTTCAGTAGCCCCCACCCCTCACTTGTGACCAGTAAAACATGTCTCCAAACATTGCCAAGTATCTTCCAGGGGGCAAAGCGGTCCCCAGTTAAGAAGCACGGGTTACAAAAGAACAGAAGGAAGGACACAAAATATTAACAGAGAAGAGCAAGACTGGAGGAGGGGGAAAAGCTAGACCACGGTGAACCCACCACCCTGTTCCAGACCTGGCCTCGCCCTCACCAGCATCCCTGCCACCAAGTCATGGGCAGCGCCACACACACACAGGCCCCAACCTCCTCCCTGCACGATGCTACTTATCAGAGGACTTGTGGAGGGTACAGAAGTGAGACTCTCGCCCTTCACTGGAGGACCGTCATGGTCAATCCCATCATAGCTGCCTGATAACCAATATTTCGGAAGTGCTGACAAGAACCAGGCACTGTGTTAAGCGCTTCACCTCCACTGTTTTACTCACGCCTAACGATCAACTATTAGGAAATTTACATGGGAAGAAACCGAGGTCCAGAGAGGTGAAGCAAGGTGACCCAGATTGCACCGCAAGCCAGTGGGTAGAGTTGGCTGCCTAACCTTGCCGAGCTGACCCCCTCTCTCTCCCCCAGGACCCCAGTTTTCTGGCCTTGTCGCTCCCCCAGCCTCTGGCGTCTCCTGCCCGGAATGGAGCACTGCCTGGGGTCCCTGCTCGACCACCTGCGGCCTGGGCGTGGCCACCCGAGTGCCAATCAGAACCGCTTCTGCCGCCTGGAGACCCAGCGCCGCCTGTGCATCCTGAGGCCCTGCCCCCCCACCAGGGGCCACAGCCCAAGGAGCAGAGTCTTTTAGAGCCAGGCTGAGGATGGGGACCCTATGTCAGCCGCTCGGCAGGCAGTCTGGGCTGCAGGCCACAGTCCGGCTTGGGTCTGCCATCCGGACCCTGGAGGACAAGCATGTTCTCAAGCCAGCTGGTCCCTCTGGACCCTGAGATGCCGCGGGAAGCATGCCCGAGTCCCCCTCGCTCTCACTCACAGCCTGGGAGAACGGCCAGGTTTCTTCTGAGCCATTCACAGCCTTTATCAAAGATGCACACAGAGCTTTTTCCAGGAGATGGGCAACCATCTCCCGCTTAATCATTAGACTGAAGCAGGTGCTGGGCTGGAGGGGCTATTTTTCTAGGGGTGCGGCGAAGAGGGGCACAGAGATTCTCAACCTCCTGCTTCCTTTCCTGGAGTGCGGTAGGAACATCCCTGAACACGCATCTGTGTGTCACACTTGTGCTGAGAAAACCCTCCCTCCCCACCCTGGGCAGAATTCAGGGATTGAATTCTATGTAAATCACCCTGTTTTGAAGACAGTCAAAATGGGACCCTTAAATGTCCCTTAAAGAGACCCATCAAACCCAACTTGTATTAGTAAGAATTAACCATTTTCATGACTCCGCGATGCTCCAGGCCAAGCTACACATTATACAAGTCAGTGCTGGGAAACATTTTGGACTAGAGAAAAGCAGGGGAGGATGAAGAATGCCTCCCAGAAACCGGGGAACATGGCCTGAAATAAACCAACCCTCATGTGAAATCCTGTTTGAAGTCGCGTGTTTTATTGTTTCTCTGTTGTTGTCCAGTTGCTCAGTTGTGTCCGACTCTTTGCGACCCCATGGACTGCAGCAAGCCAGGCTTCCCTGTCCCTCACCATCTCCTAGGTCTGCCCAAGTGTAAAAGCAAACAAACAAAAATGCCACATACAAATGTTATGTCCTCTTCTCAGTCTACCTGTATTTGTTTAAAAATAAAAACTGTGTTTTCATCAGAATCCCACCAGGACATTAGAATATATTCTTGGTATTTTACCAGGATTTCTTCTTATTTAACTAATCTGATTAAGGGATGATTCACACCCAGTTAAATGCACAGGTCTTAAGCTCACAGTTTCACAAGTCTTTACAAATGTATGCACCTATATGACCACACCTCAGCAAGGGTGTGAAACATTTGCATCCTCACAGAATGTTTCATCTGAGGACTTCCCCCGCGGTTCAGCGGTTAAGACTCTGAGCTACCAACACGGGGAGCACAGGTTCAATCCCTGGTGGGGGAACCAAGCTTCCACATGCCGTGTGACACAGCCAAAGGTTTTAAAAAAAGAAGAAAATTTCCCCTGGCCAGGTGATCCTCTCTACCCACAAGAGCAACTGCTGCTCTGATTTCTATCACAGATGAAGTGTTGTTATGTTCTTGAACGTCACGTAGAGTCATACAGCAGGTATTCTTTAATGAAGGGCTTCATTCCCTCAATACCAGCCCTAAGGGTGGAGAGGCAGAGAGAAGGCAGAGTCCAGAAGGCGGAAGAGGGACACCGCAGGGCTGTCTGCTGGGGGCGGAGCCACCATGGAGATGCAGCCTGATCCAACAGAAGGCAGATGGAGACTGGGAGGGAGACCGCGCTTCTGCTCTCTCCCAGCCCCCGGTTCCCAGAAGTGCCTCCCGTTGGTCAAACCTCCTGGGCAGACCAGGGAGCTCAGGAATGCAGGGCCCTGAGGTTCAAAGCTGAGCCAGGCAACAGGAGATCCCCAGCACACAGGTGGTCAGTGACCTGCTCCTCAGTACTTTGGCCTCTAGCACTTCGGTCGGGTACCACCTCCTTTGGGAACTCCAGTTTGAGAAATCACAGGCAGCGTTTGGAACGATTTAATCTTCACAAGATAGAACTAACTCTGATTCACAGATGAGGAAGCAGCTTGGAAGCGTGATCTGTCCAAAAGCTGGTTTACAATTAGGTGCGATTTTGTCCAAGCCAAGTTTATCTGACTTTCCAGGCTGGGCCTGTGGTCTCTCAGAGGCTGAGAGCTTTGGTGTGTCTGGTTCTATATGAGTAAATCCTGCATACATTACCTGGGACAAGTCTGATAACATCCTGAGAGCCAGGACGAGAACCATGGACCTTCACTGAACTGTTCCTGCATAACGGGCTCTCTCCGCCAAGAGCACTACCCACATAATCACACGTCACCCTTGGGACCTCCCTAAAGGAAAGTGCTACTGATGTTCCCATTTTAGAGATGGGTAAACTGAGACTCAGAGTGATTAATGAGTTGTCTTGGGGTTGTGCTGCTGGACTCTGGACCAGGTTGGCTACAAGGCCCATGATCTCACCCCTGAGAAGTTGTAAGCAGATCCATGAAGAGTGGGCCCAGCCAACCTGCCCACCTGTTCCTGGCTGATTGTCTGTTGTGATCTCAGGTGGGGTACTAAACTTCTTTGTGCCTTAGTTTCCTAGTCTCTAAAATAGGGATAATAGCACTACTCAACACAGAGGGCTGTCGAGAGTATTATGTGATTTAAATGAAAATTTTAGCTATCATTACCTTGACTTGACCTCTTAGTGAAAGTGAAAGTGAAGTCGCTCAGTCGTGTCCGACTCTTTGTGACCCCATGGACTGTAGCCTATCAAGCTCCTCCATCCATGGGATTTTCCAGGCAAGAGTGCTGGAGTGGATTGCCATTTCCTTCTCCAGGGGATCTTCCTGACCCAGGAATTGAGCCTGAGTCTCCTGTATTGCAGGTAGATACTTTACCGTCTGAGCCTTTGGCATTTTTCATCTGTAAAATGGGCATATATAGTAATGCCCACCCTACAGCATCACTGTGTTGAGTGAGTACCCATCACATGCTGTGAATGTTGGGTGATTCCTTTATGTTCTCCTGAAAATAAGCTATTGTCATCATCCTGCCTCAGTGATGCTTTGCAAGTCAGGGACTGACTGATGTGAAGGCAGACTGGGGATCTTCTTGTTTGTGAAGAGGGATGGTGCTGGGAACAGAGGTCACCAGGTGAAACGCAGGCCACCCCCACTGAAGCCAGAGTTAGGAGGGACCCAGCCCAGCCATGCCCCATCATATTGCTAATTGCATCCATGAGATTCAAGTAAGAGTAGGGCCTTCTTTCTCGTCACCGTAGAATAATCCATCATGCGAATAGAGCACATGTTATTTATCCATCCCTCGATGGGCATTTGGGTAGTTTCTAGTTTGAGGCTTCTATGAATAAGGCATTGTGAACATTCTAGTACATGTTTTCTGGTGGATATTGGCCAACATTTCTGTTGGGTACACATCTAGGAATAGAATTGCTGACTCAAGGCCTATCCTCTTTCCTCTGGGTCAGATTATCTCTGAGCATGATGGAGGTCTCTGCATGTAACAGACACACAATAAAGACATCGCTAAAAGAATAAAATGAGAGCTAACATTTATTGTGTGCTAAGCACATGCCAGGCTCTGTTCCAAATGTCTTCTGTGTAACAACTCACTTAACTCCACAATAACGCTCTGAAGTAAGGGTAATCATACCCATTTCATAAATGGAGAAACAGGTACAGAGAAATTCAAGGAACAGCCCACATTTACATAGTTCAAAGTTGGCAAAGCCAGGATTCAAACCCAGAGAGTCCTGCTCTAGAGCCCTTGTCTTGGCCACCAGGCTACCCCAAATGCAGGCACTGCAGGGTTCAGAGGTGAGGCCCATAGGAGTGGGAAAGAAGGAACAGAAGCAGATGAGAGAGTCCAGCAGGGCCTGACCATGCCTGGGAGATCTTGTTGGAAGGATGGATGTGAGGACCAGGAAGTAAGATGCTAAACACATCCCTGGGCTTTCTGCTGGAGGATGGGGAGACGGGGGCCGTCACCGGAAACCAAGAAGAACAGAGGGGAGCCTGCACTGGTGGCAGGCAGGAGGGGGTGTCCTAGATGTCCTGAATCTGAGGAAGCAGCGGTCATCTCAGGGCAGTGTGGCTAGAGGCAGTTGGAGACCAAAGATGAGACAGATCTGGACGTAGAGAAAAGAGTTCAGGTTAAGAGTGTGGGCCACCTGGACAGAGGAGAGGCGTGGATAATTAGACCGACCAGTTGGCTTAGTTATGAAACAGCACACAGGGCTGTGTGTGTGTGTGACCTTTTACCACGCTCTCCAGCTCCACTGCTCCCCCCCTGACTGGGCCAGCGTCATCTCTGCCCAGATAACTGGGGAGCCGTCTGTTCTCCTGGCTTCACTCTTGCTCCATACAGAGGGTGCCAGAGGGATTCTGTTAGAACATGTCAGATATGCCACTCTTTTTCACTCTGAGAAAGCCTTTGCACAGGCTTCCCTGGTTAAGAATCCACCTGCCTATGCAGGGGACACAAGTTCGATCCCTGGTCTGGAAAGATTTCACCTGCCTTGGGGCAACTAAGCTCAAGTGCCACAAGCTGCTGAGCCTGCACTCAAGAGCTCAAGCCCTGCGGAAGTAGCCCCTGCCACAACTAGAGAGACCCTGTGGGGCAGCAATGAAGACCCAGCACATCAAAAATAAATTTAAAAATAACAGTTTTAATAAAGGAAAGCCTCTGCAAGAGCTACAGTCCCCTCCCCTTGTTCCTGTGACCTCTGTGTCCTCATCCTCAATTATTCTCTCCCTGCTCACACTGCTCCGACCTCATTGGCTTCCGTCTTTTTCCTCAAACATGCCAGACTTGCTGCTCGCACCCCAGGACCTTTGCACAGGCTGTTCTCTCTCTGCCTGACATCATCTTCCCCCAGACACCCGCATGGTGAATCCCCTTGGTCTCTTTCAAGTTTGACTCACAAGTCATCATTTCACTGAGAAATATCATATATCTTTCAATACTCCAGATGCATGTAGCCCCTTTTAACATACTGAGTAACTTACTTATTTATAACATTTACTGTTTTTTGCCAGATTCCACAAGCGGTGGGAATTAACTTGTCTGCTTCATTCACTGATGGATTCCCAGGACCTAGAACTGGCTCAGGATGGACCAAGCCCAGTCATCAGTGAATGAGTGAAATATATCTTGCTTTTAAAAAAGGATTTAATGGGCCTTGAAAAAGTCAGTATGCAGCTGATCAAGGGAAGTGGCTTTCCATTTCACAATGATTTCCCAATGGCCTTGTCTGTGAGGGTCAGAGGTCACGTCGAACCCTCACTCCCAATCCTTAACCTTGCTCGTTCTCAAAGGGGGGTCCCCAGACTGGAAGCATCGTTGTAGGCTGGGAACTGGTTCAGTTCAGTTGCTCAGTTGTGTCTGACTCTTTTTGACCCCATGGACTGCAACACACCAGGCCTCTCTGTCCATCACAACTTCCAGAGTTTGCTCAAACTCATCTCCATTGAGTCGGTGATGCCATCCAACCGTATCATTCTCTGTTGTCCCCTTCTCCTCCCACTTTCAGTCTTTCTCAGCATCGAGGTCTTTTCCAATGAGTCACTTCCGCATCGGGTGGCCAACGTACTAGAGTTTCAGCTTCAACATCAGTCCTTCCAGTGAACACTCAGGACTGATCTTTAGGATGGACTGGTTGGATCTCCTTGCAGTCCAAGGGACTCTCAAGAGTCTTCTCCAACACCACAGTTCAAAAGCATCATTTCTTCAGCGCTCAGCTTTCTTTATAGCCCAACTCTCACATCCATACATAACTAACATTGCAAATATCTTGTACCTCATGCCAGACTCACAGAAACTGGAAGTGAGGCCCGGAAATTTGTGTTTTAACAAGCTCTCCGCCTTCTTAAAACCTGTGTAAGATTAATAGCACAGCTTCATACGAGAATAGAAAACGGTGATGCACTGCTGCCCCCTTGTGGCGTTTTGGTGAACGAGCCGGCGAGAGGCCACCGGCAGGCAGGATCCTCGGGGCCAGGAAGGAAGGAAGGGACTTATCCGCTGCCTCAGTGCGACTCTGTGCGACCCCAGAGACGGCAGCCCACCAGGCTCCTCCGTCCTGGGATTCTCCAGGCAAGAACACTGGAGTGGGTTGCCATGTCCTTCTCCAATGCATGAAAGTGAAAGTGAAGTCACTCAGTCGTGTCCACCCAGTAGGTGTTTAATAAGCACCTGCTGAATGGTGACGGGAGGCCTGGGTTCTAGCTCTGATTGTGCTTCTAGTTTGTGACCTTGAGCGTTTAATTCTCTGTGAGCTCGTTTTCTGACTTTGCACAGTAGAGATGATTCTCTTGGCCCTGCCTTCTTGGAGGGCTGCTCACCTGGAGGGCCAAGGTGAGCCCAAGCTTGGAGTTCTCCAGGCCAGAATACTGGAGTGGGTAGCCTTTCCCTCTTCCAGGGGATCTTCCCAACCCAGGGACTGAACCCAGGTCTCCTGCATTGCAGGCAGATTCTTGCCCAGCTGAACCACCAGGGGAGCCCAACGCTTACTAACGTGCTTAGCAAACTCTAGTACTCTGCACACATGGGAGCCACAGTTACATTTTCAAGAATGTATATTTTTACCCTGATTTCCTCAGCCTTCTGTTGGCTGTAGGTTCCTGGGGCACAAGGAGACAGCCTGTTGGAGCAGAAGAGCTGAGAAGAGAGACTCTAACTGCCCTCTGTGCCGCCTCCGTGCAACACTAGACTTGCCCCTGCGGATGAGATAAGCAAGATGGAGCCTGGTGTCCAGCACCTACTTTGCGTGCCCTCCCCACTGGAAATCCCTGGGACAAGGAGTCCCAGTCTCTCCTTGAATTTGAACCATTGCAAATGATGATAATGGTGCAGCAGCTGGCTAGTTGTTTCCCTTCTGGGCACACAGAGAGGGACCATATCTCCCAATCGTGGTGACCAAGGTCTGGCCCTGGATAATGACTCCAGACCCAGACCTTAATGCCCCTCTCCACCTTCCACACTTGCTCTCTGCCCACCTCTGCTGCTTACATGCAGAGGATCCTATGGGGGACCTCAAGGCTCTAGAACATTGTTCTTAACTTTTCTTTATGAACCTAGGACTCCTTGGGCAACTGGTAAAGTCTATGAGCTTCCTTCTCAGACTCATTGTATTAAACACATAAAATCAAATACATGGGATTACAAAGGACACAAGTTATTGAAATATGGTAACCAAAACAGAAACGTGTGTGAGATAGTTACATAATTACCGTAATTGCAAAGTGGCAATAGTATAAACAGTACTTTACAATATCTGCAATAATGACTTTGTGATATGTTGATTTCTAGGGATTTTGTTGGTGACAAATAGGTACTCATAATACTACTTTGTTTTCTCCATTAGTAACCAAAGGAAGTGCTAAGTGTTAGCTAGAGGTCAGCAAAAAGATGCAATTATTTTCCCTTTCAAGTTCAGCAATCCTGAGTTTTGCCTCAGATCCCTTGGGTATTGTCTCTGGGAAAAGAATCTCTGCATTAGGACAGGACAGAGTTACAAAAGAGAAGGAGCCTTCATGCCTGGATGACCACGTAGAGCAGAGGCCCCTCCAAGGTGTATTCAAACCGGAGGAAAAGACCATATTTTACCAGGAAGATGGAGAGTCTTCAGACTCTCAAGGCTTTGTTTTAACTGGGTGAACCTGAATGAGCCAGCTAACCTCTGAACCTCCATATGAAAGTGAAAGTGAAAGTCACTCAGTCGTGTCTGACTCTTTGCAACCCCATGGACTGTCCACGGAATTCTCCAGGCCAGAATACTGGAGTGGGTAGCCTTTCCCTTCTCCAGGGGATCTTCCCAACCCAGAAACTGAACCCAGGTCTCTCACATTGCAGGCAGATTCTTTAACAGCTGAGCCACAAGGGAAGCCCCAAACCTCCAGATGCTCAAAAAAAAAAAAAAAAAAAAAAAAAAGTAGACCAAGGTCCCAGTCTTACAGGGTAGTCTTGAGAATGAAAGGGGAGAACAGCTCTGGCTGTGTGCAAACTCTATGGGAATTTTTATGTGAGGTCTTCAAGCTCCAGCCATTCAACTGGTACTAAAAATAAGAACCACACAGTGAAATCTCATCAAGTGAAATGTATTCCATCTGTAAAACCACGTTTTACTCTGAACTTACGACCTTTCTCATTTAAAGGGTAATGGAATTCATTCCTTTATAAAACGAGGAGTATAAATATAGTACTTGTGCGTTTCCCCCATTGTTTTTACTTCGCAAATGGAGTTGGCAATGTGATCTGGATTCACAAACATTTTATGCAACTGGGTGGTTTTATGAAGCCCCAAAAGCATGAGAATAAATGCCTTATGCCACCACAAAAATAGCCATTCTTATTATCCCTCAAAACTAATAAATCTTTGAAAGAGTTCAATTTCTGACCTGGCACAAGTTTGAATAATATTAATAGTTCCCATGTTTTGAGGGTTTCAGTGTGTCCCAAACTGACCTAAATACTTTACACGTGTAACTGGCTTAATGAGCCGTCTGAACTTGGTGAGGGACACACATAAATGGATTTGGTTTTTTTCAACCATTGCTTTTGACCACCTCCATTCGACTCTCTCCTTGCCCCATGCCTTTCAGTCCAGATTGAACATCTAGTGATAAACTATTTAACACTTCCTCCAAATCGAGCCTGACCCTTCACCTCAAGAATGCATTGTTATTTAACAAACTATTAAATAGCCTAATTACACGTACCTTACAGTCCTATGAGGTTATGAAGTACACACTATTATATTTGGCATCTTACAGCTACTAAGGCCCAGAGAGGTAAGGTAACTTGCCCAAGGTCACACAGCTAGTGAGGCAGAGACACAATTGAAACCCAGGCTGTCTGGCTCCAGAAACTCACCCTGAATCTCTGATTACGGTCCTATGCAGAGAGAGTATGAGGGTCTCTAAAACCCTTTTCCATCCTTCTGAGTTCTAGCTTTTCCTGTTTACGATGACTGGAAAGATCAGTGGAGGCAAGAAGGAAAAAACGTAGCTGGTCCCCTCTCCCTTCGTGTCCGCTCCAGGAGATGGATTCCTTTTCAGTGGCAAGTGTTTAAAGCCTCGTGTTCCTGGACCACGTGACCAGCTTATTCAGGGGGCCCTGTAGTGTCTCCTGACTTGGAGGAGATCTGAACCCCCGGACTTCTCTCAGACCCTGTCCCCAGGAGCGCATTCCCAGCCTCTTTCTGCCAGGTTTTGGGAAGCACAAGAATCCTCGCTCAGGGACTGGAGCCTGGTCAGGTGGTCCAGCACCCACTCAGCTCACAGGGAGCTCACTCATTCTTGCTCGCCCAAGGGGTGGGCGTACAGGATGACTTGTTCTGCCATCTTCCTGCTCAGGCACTGAGGGCGGACCTGCAAGCCTGCCTCGTGAGCCGTCAGAGTCAGCTGCCTCTCACCACTGCTGGCAGGAACCCCAAATCTCCACCAGTGGGACCTCTCAGGATGGGATAGGGTTTCCTTTCTTCACCCAAGGGAGCAGAAAAGTTTGATCCTTTCTTTCCGTTCTCAAATTCTGGTCTTCTGCTCATAGAGGCTGAGGGGTGGGGACGAGTGGTAGAAAAGCTGGTACGACATCCCAAAAAAGTCTGGAATATGGGGGTGTTCAGAACCCTGCGTCCCAGCGCTGGGGCTTTAACTGGAAATATAGGACAGCAGGGAAAGTCCCATTTGCCAGCCTGTGAGGACTCCCCTGGTGGTCCAGGGGCTAAGAATCCACCTGCCAATGTGAGGGACAGAGGTTTGATCCCTGGTCCAGGAAGATTCCATGTGCTGCTGGGCAACAAAGCTCGTGTGCTCCAACCACTGAGCCCTGGAGCTCTGCAACAGGAGAATCTGCTGTGGTGGGAAGCCCGTCACCGCACCTAGAGGGCAGCCCACCCCGCCTCCACAACCGGAGCAAACCCACTCGCAACAGAGCCCCAGCACAGTCGAAGACAAACACATGAACAACAAATACAAATGTTTAAAGAAGAGTTTCTTACATGAGTATCCTCAGTTTAATCCTAGCACTGGCCCCAGAAGGTAAATTTATTCATTAGAGTTCACTTTGTTGTAGCTGCTGTAACAAGCAAACCCCCAAATTCAGTGGCTTAAGCCAACAGAAGTTTCCTTCTTACTCACCTCATATTCCCAGGCAGGTGTTCCTGGTTGGAAGGCAGCTTCCCTTCACGTGATGAGCCAGGTGACTCACTTGTTACAGCTCCAGCGGCTCCTGGGCTTTGGAGCCTGCTGCTTCTAAAGTGCAGGCAGTAATGGAGAAGCTCATTTGCTTCCTAAAGGTCCCACCTAGAAGTAACCCCACTCCATTGGATTGAGAGGCTGGGAAATGTAGTCTCTGGCTCAGCAGGTGTCTTCCAGAGACAACTCTATGCTACCGTCTTTTTTTTTTTTTTTAACTTTTTACTTTGTATTGGGTTCAGACAGTAAAGCATCCACCTGCAATGTGGGAGACCTGAGTTCGACCCCTGGGTTAACAATATCCCCTGGAAGAGGGCATGGCAACCCCCTCCATTATGGATTCCTTTTCAGTGGCAAGTGTTTAAAGCCTCGTGTTCCTGGACCACGTGACCAGCTTATTCAGGGGGCCCTGTAGTGTCTCCTGACTTGGAGGAGATCTGAACCCCCGGACTTCTCTCAGACCCTGTCCCCAGGAGCGCATTCCCAGCCTCTTTCTGCCAGGTTTTGGGAAGCACAAGAATCCTCGCTCAGGGACTGGAGCCTGGTCAGGTGGTCCAGCACCCACTCAGCTCACAGGGAGCTCACTCATTCTTGCTCGCCCAAGGGGTGGGCGTACAGGATGACTTGTTCTGCCATCTTCCTGCTCAGGCACTGAGGGCGGACCTGCAAGCCTGCCTCGTGAGCCGTCAGAGTCAGCTGCCTCTCACCACTGCTGGCAGGAACCCCAAATCTCCACCAGTGGGACCTCTCAGGATGGGATAGGGTTTCCTTTCTTCACCCAAGGGAGCAGAAAAGTTTGATCCTTTCTTTCCGTTCTCAAATTCTGGTCTTCTGCTCATAGAGGCTGAGGGGTGGGGACAGAGTGGTAGAAAAGCTGGTACGACATCCCAAAAAAGTCTGGAATATGGGGGTGTTCAGAACCCTGCGTCCCAGCGCTGGGGCTTTAACTGGAAATATAGGACAGCAGGGAAAGTCCCATTTGCCAGCCTGTGAGGACTCCCCTGGTGGTCCAGGGGCTAAGAATCCACCTGCCAATGTGAGGGACAGAGGTTTGATCCCTGGTCCAGGAAGATTCCATGTGCTGCTGGGCAACAAAGCTCGTGTGCTCCAACCACTGAGCCCTGGAGCTCTGCAACAGGAGAATCTGCTGTGGTGGGAAGCCCGTCACCGCACCTAGAGGGCAGCCCACCCCGCCTCCACAACCGGAGCAAACCCACTCGCAACAGAGCCCCAGCACAGTCGAAGACAAACACATGAACAACAAATACAAATGTTTAAAGAAGAGTTTCTTACATGAGTATCCTCAGTTTAATCCTAGCACTGGCCCCAGAAGGTAAATTTATTCATTAGAGTTCACTTTGTTGTAGCTGCTGTAACAAGCAAACCCCCAAATTCAGTGGCTTAAGCCAACAGAAGTTTCCTTCTTACTCACCTCATATTCCCAGGCAGGTGTTCCTGGTTGGAAGGCAGCTTCCCTTCACGTGATGAGCCAGGTGACTCACTTGTTACAGCTCCAGCGGCTCCTGGGCTTTGGAGCCTGCTGCTTCTAAAGTGCAGGCAGTAATGGAGAAGCTCATTTGCTTCCTAAAGGTCCCACCTAGAAGTAACCCCACTCCATTGGATTGAGAGGCTGGGAAATGTAGTCTCTGGCTCAGCAGGTGTCTTCCAGAGACAACTCTATGCTACCGTCTTTTTTTTTTTTTTTAACTTTTTACTTTGTATTGGGTTCAGACAGTAAAGCATCCACCTGCAATGTGGGAGACCTGAGTTCGACCCCTGGGTTAACAATATCCCCTGGAAGAGGGCATGGCAACCCCCTCCATTATTCTTGCCTGGAGAATCCCCATGGACAGAGGAGCCTGGTGGGCTACATTCCATGGGGTCACAAAGAGTTGGGCACGACTGAGCGACTGAGCATAGCACATAGCTGATTAATAAACAATATTGTGACAGTTTCAGGTCAACAGTGAAGGGACTTAGCCATATATCCATTCTCTCTCAAACTCCCCTCCCATCCAGGCTACCACATAACGTTGAGAAGAGTTCCATGTGCTATACAGTAGGTTCTTACAGGTTATCCGCTTTAAATATAGCTGTGCACACCTATCCATCCCAAATTCCCTAACTCTCCCCTCCCTCCAACCTTCCCCCAACCATAAGTTCATCCTTGAAGTCTTACACTACAGTCTTTGACAGAGTCAGTGAGGTAAAGAAGCTCTCCTTATTAAAGTCTGTTTAATCAGCCCATAGCCACACCTGTGTGGGAGACACCATTGTTCCCAGGCTGGCGACAGTGTTATTGACAGCATTATGACAGCCGTCTTAGCATGACCCTGTCTCCAGCTCTTGGGATGCACCAGGGCTGCTCGGAGGATGCCTAACATGTGTTTGGGGCCATTTGGTTGGATTATTGGGAGGTTGTTCTTTGCCTTCTCAAGGGCAGATATGTGGTCGCCCGCCTCGCCGATAAGGAGAACGCCACAGACAGGATTCTTCTGACACGCGGTTTATTGTTACAGCTCTTTTAGGAAGTGGCGAGGGCCCCGATGCAAGGAAAGCGATTGCTTATATAGCCCAGAGGGGAGGCGTGTCAACCTCTGATTGGCTCATAAAGTCAACCTCTGATTGGCTCATAAAGTCAACCTGATTGGCTCATAACAGAACACTGTTAGAATCCCTAATTAGCATATCTGCCTACATATATGCGAAGAACCAGGAAGCAGGAAACCGGCGCCATCCTGCAATGGCGGCTGTGGCTCTCGACATCTCCCCCTTCTTTATTAAATTGCAGTACACCTCAGCTCGTTCAAGCGCCGATCTAGCCCCCGTACTGCCGGCGAGCGATCAAGGCGCATAGTTGTGCTGGAGACCCTGTGGACCTGATTCCCGTGCAATGGGATCATGAGCCCTGGGAGGTACACACAGGACCGCTATCGAAACTCCTGGTGCAATGGGAACCTGAGCCCTCAGGAAGTTCCAACGACAGCAGTGTCTCACGGTGAGAGCAAATTTAACCAAGCCTAAGGGGAGCTTCCCTGTTCTATCGCGAGCAAAGCTTGCTT
>SJYC01014755.1:0-14085 GCA_006408675.1 Madoqua kirkii
AAATCCAGACACATCAAGCCGAGCCCTTCTCACCTTGGGTCCCCGTCTTCCACATCCCTCTTCCAACTTGGAGGACCCTTGATCACACTGGGCCCCCCTAGAGCATCAGGATGATTGCCCATCTCAAGGTCAGCTGATTCACAACCTTAATTCCACCTGCAACCTCAATTCCCTTTTGCCATATAAGAGGGATAGGATGTGGACATCTTTGAGGGGGGGAGTCCCCAGGTGGCGCTAGTGGTAAAGAACCCAAGTCCCAATGCAGGAGACTTAAGAGACGTGGGTTCAATCCCTGGGTCAGGAAGATCCCCTGGAGGAGGGCATAGCAACCCACTCCAGTGTTCATGCCTGGAGAATCGTGTGGACAGAAGAGCCTGGCGGGGTACAGTCCACAGCATTGCAAAGAGTTGGATACAACTGAAGAGACAGCATGGCAAGGCATCCTGGGCGGGGAGCATTATTCTGCTGACCACAGCATCTTCTAAGTCTGGAGCTTTTCTAACTCCCCAGAAACTAGGGAGACTGAAGCACCGCAAGTTCACACAACTGGTAAGCAAAAGTAGGACATGACTGCAGGCACTGGGGGAGCAGAGTCCTCGCTCTGAGCTTCTGCTGCCTGTTTGTCCACAGTCCCTGGATATGTGCTCTGTGCCACATCTGGGTGCTGGGGGCAGACTGGTGGCCAAGATGGGATCCCTGTCCTCAGGGGGACACACATAGGGAATTCAGTGGGAGGAATGCAAGATGGCAGGAGCCAGGCAGCCTCCAAGGAGCCCAGAGGAGGGACATCTGAGGAGTCAGGGAAGATGTCCCATTAAGGGAGGGGTACAGGACAGAGTGTCAGCCAGCTGCCTCTGCTACATAGAGAAGTTGTGAGGATTAAATGCCTTAATACATATAAAGTGCTTCTACCCGTGCTGTACTCCTGGCAGGCATTCAATAAATGTTGGCTGTTGAGCACACTGGGGAGAAGGCTGTTCCAAGCAAAGCAGGGGGTTGCAGAAGGAACTGAAAGTTGAATGTAGATGGAGCAAAAAACAAAAACAAAAAGCAAAGGGGCAGCAGGGAGAGGGGCTGGAGCGATCGCAGGTGACAAGTGATGCATGTCAGACGCAGCAGAGGGACTTCCCTGGTGGTCCAGGGGTTAAGACTCTGGGCTCCCCAGTGCAGGGGCCCGGGGTTCTAGCCTGGTCAGGGAACTGGATCCCATGTGCCACAACTAAGAGTTTCCATGGCACACCTAAAGATCCCACATGCCACAGGGAGATCCAAGATCCCATGAGAAGACCAAAGATTCTGTGTGCTACATCGAAGCCAAAGAAATAAATGATTTTCTTTTCAAGCTGCAGCAGAGAGCTGGGAGGGTGGGGGTCCAGACAGCTGCAGGAGAGGCTGCCCAGGACTCTGCCCACCCATGCCGGTCCACCTGGACTCTGACATGAGCGTCATGTTGGTGCGGGTGGGGAGGGGTAGATTCCTCAGGGAGTGCTGCCAATGGAAGGCACCCCAAGTGCCCAGCTGTTCAGACCAGCGACCCTGGGATCATCCTTAAGTCCTCCCCTTCACCCTCCACATCTAACTCACCAGCATGCCCTTTGCTCTGTGCATCCGGGTAATACTAGCTACAGTAACAGATGGACTCCAGACATCAGGAGCTTAATGGCATCGAAGTTCAAAATAGGTGTTCCTTTGGGGGACCCTTTGCAGTGTGTCTCCCCAGCTCCTCCCACCCTATGGCTCTGTCCTCGCCTGAAGACTTGTTTAGTCTTTGCAACCCCATGGACTGCAGGACACCAGGCTTCCCTGTCCTTCACCATCTCCTGGAATTTGCTCAAACTCATGTCCATTGAGTCAGTGATGCCATCCAACCACCTCATTCTCTGTCGCCCCTTTCTCCTCCAGCCTTCATCTTTCCTAGCATCAGGGTCTTTTCCAATGAGTTGGCTCTTCACATCAAGGGCCCAAAGTATTGGAGCTTTAGCCTCAGCCTCAGTCCTTCCAATGAATATTGAGTTTATTTCCTTTAGGATGGGCTGGTTGGCGTCTGAATCGTCTGCGGCTGGGGAAGAACGGTGGGGGCCTGGCATGTGGGGCAGGTTTATGGACCAGGCCTGGATGGGACACAGGCCACCTCTGCCCTCACTCCATCGTCCTGTAAACATGCAGCTGGCTGAGTGTGCCTGGCTCCACCTCCGCCACACTTCAGACCCACCCACTGGTCTCCATCTCCACTGCACCCTCAGCACACATTTGGAGGACAAGAGTCTCCTAACTGGCCTTCACTCTGGGCCACCATCTCTCTCCTGAAAGATAGCCAGAATGCTTTAAAAAAAAAAAAAGTCAATTCCATCACTGGTGTTTGTTTTCCTGCCTACAGCCTTTCCAGGGTTTTCTACTGTACTGAAGAAGTGAAGTCAAGTCACTCAGTCGTGTCTGACTCTTTGCGACCCCATGGACTGTAGCTCCCAGGCTCCTCCATCCATGGGATTCTCCAGGCAAGAGTAGCGGAGTTGGTTGTCATTTTCTTCTCCAGGGGATCTTTCTGACACAGGAATCGAACCCAGGTCTCCCACACTGCAGGCAGACTATCGTTTGAGCCACCAGGGAACTTTTCAGAGGGCCTGTAAAATCCCCTGTGAAGTGGACTCTCTGTCTTCCTTTTAATCCCATCCCCACTCTGACCCCCTCCCCCAAGTTCTGTGACTCCAGACACACTGGCTTCTCTGCTTGAAGGACCCGCACGTGCTGCCAGTCGCTCCCCGGGGACGCTTTCTCCCATCATCTTAGTTGTAAGTGTCCCTTCAGCTCCCACCCTCCACCCACCTTGCAAGACAGATGTTTTCCTTCTCACCCCCACCTTTTTTTTTTTGGCCGTGCCATTGGCCTGTAGGAATCTTAGTTTCCCGACCAGGGATCCAACCTGGCAGTGCAGGCGCGGAGTCTTAACCGCTGGACCGCCAGAGAAGACCCTTACACTTTTCTTAAATTATCTTTTTGTTTGTTTTTCATCCAACCCTCTATCCTAGGATATCAGCACTATTTACACCAGGAATGTAATAGATTGTGTGTACCAGCAGGTGCTTGGTAAATATTTGCTGGATGACAGACCGAACGAAGGAATGAATGACTTGCCCAAGGTCACAGGACGAGGAGGGCGGTGCAGACAGGGCGCCTGCAGAGCTGCGCTTTGGGCGCTTCGGTCCCGCTATCAGGACCTGCAGACGCTACGCCCCGGGGCGCCGCCGGGGAAACAAAGGCAGGGGAGGCGCAGGCAGGTGGCAGCTGCAGGAGCCCTCGGGCCTTGTCGCCCCCTCGCCCCGCCCCGCCGAGGCGCCGCCCCGGGGCGCCACGCCCCAGCCGCCCGCAGCCCCGACTCCTGCCGCGAGGGGGGCGCGGGGCGACCGTCGGGGCGCATGGACGGGGCGGCGGCGAGCGCGGCGCGGGGCCGGGGAGCGGGGCCTGGGGCTCGGCGATGAGGAAGCAGAGCGCGCGCACCGCCGCGCTCGTCCTGTGCATCCTCTCCTACCTCCTGGTGGGCGTTGGAGGACAAGAGTCTCCTAACTGGCCTTCACTCTGGGCCACCATCTCTCTCCTGAAAGATAGCCAGAATGCTTTAAAAAAAAAAAAAGTCAATTCCATCACTGGTGTTTGTTTTCCTGCCTACAGCCTTTCCAGGGTTTTCTACTGTACTGAAGAAGTGAAGTCAAGTCACTCAGTCGTGTCTGACTCTTTGCGACCCCATGGACTGTAGCTCCCAGGCTCCTCCATCCATGGGATTCTCCAGGCAAGAGTAGCGGAGTTGGTTGTCATTTTCTTCTCCAGGGGATCTTTCTGACACAGGAATCGAACCCAGGTCTCCCACACTGCAGGCAGACTATCGTTTGAGCCACCAGGGAACTTTTCAGAGGGCCTGTAAAATCCCCTGTGAAGTGGACTCTCTGTCTTCCTTTTAATCCCATCCCCACTCTGACCCCCTCCCCCAAGTTCTGTGACTCCAGACACACTGGCTTCTCTGCTTGAAGGACCCGCACGTGCTGCCAGTCGCTCCCCGGGGACGCTTTCTCCCATCATCTTAGTTGTAAGTGTCCCTTCAGCTCCCACCCTCCACCCACCTTGCAAGACAGGATGTTTTCCTTCTCACCCCCACCTTTTTTTTTTTGGCCGTGCCATTGGCCTGTAGGAATCTTAGTTTCCCGACCAGGGATCCAACCTGGCAGTGCAGGCGCGGAGTCTTAACCGCTGGACCGCCAGAGAAGACCCTTACACTTTTCTTAAATTATCTTTTTGTTTGTTTTTCATCCAACCCTCTATCCTAGGATATCAGCACTATTTACACCAGGAATGTAATAGATTGTGTGTACCAGCAGGTGCTTGGTAAATATTTGCTGGATGACAGACCGAACGAAGGAATGAATGACTTGCCCAAGGTCACAGGACGAGGAGGGCGGTGCAGACAGGGCGCCTGCAGAGCTGCGCTTTGGGCGCTTCGGTCCCGCTATCAGGACCTGCAGACGCTACGCCCCGGGGCGCCGCCGGGGAAACAAAGGCAGGGGAGGCGCAGGCAGGTGGCAGCTGCAGGAGCCCTCGGGCCTTGTCGCCCCCTCGCCCCGCCCCGCCGAGGCGCCGCCCCGGGGCGCCACGCCCCAGCCGCCCGCAGCCCCGACTCCTGCCGCGAGGGGGGCGCGGGGCGACCGTCGGGGCGCATGGACGGGGCGGCGGCGAGCGCGGCGCGGGGCCGGGGAGCGGGGCCTGGGGCTCGGCGATGAGGAAGCAGAGCGCGCGCACCGCCGCGCTCGTCCTGTGCATCCTCTCCTACCTCCTGGTGGGCGCCGCGGTCTTCGACGCGCTCGAGTCCGAGGCGGAGAGCGGCCGCAAGCGGCTGCTGGCCCAGAAGCGGAGCGAGTTGCGGAGGAAGTACGGCTTCTCGACCGAGGACTACCGCGAGCTGGAGCGCCTGGCGCTGCAAGCCGAGCCGCACCGCGCCGGCCGCCAGTGGAAGTTCGCCGGCTCCTTCTACTTCGCCATCACCGTCATCACCACCATCGGTGAGCAGCCTCCGGCGCCTCGGCGCTCGCTCCATCCCCAGGCGCCCGCGGCGTGCCGGGGTTGCAATCTCACCTCTGCCTCTGCCAGGCGGGGTGACTTTGGAGCAGTCATTTCAGCTCGCCCAGCCTCACTCGCTTCCCTCTGTCGGATGGGCTCTGTGGTTTCCAAGCAGGCCCGGCTGGGAGGAGCCAGTAGGTCCCCTTTGCCAAGAGGCAGTGGCAGGGGCTGGGAGACTGATAAAGTGGAGTCGGAAGCCCAAGTGGCTGGAGTTGCTTCCCTGCTTGGGGGGGGCATCACGTTAGCTGTGTGACCTCAGATCAGTTGCTTAACCTCTCTGAGCCTCAGGTTTTCTCCTCTGTAAAAGAGGGGTGCTAACAGCCCTATCTCAAGGCTGTAGTGAGACAGTTTTCATTAAGGAGATAATATATGTAGAAAGTTTTAGCACAGGGCCTGACAAGTAGAAAGCACTAAAAAAAAAAGGTGGGGGGAGGGGTGAGATTGATTTTTGTGTAATAACAAAAAAGAGAACGGGCGCCTAATCTTAGTCCCTGAAATATGGCCAGTGCCTAGCCTGTAGTAGACACTCAATAAATATTTGTTAAAGGAATGACTGATTACCACCAGCTTTGGACCTCACCCTCGGGGATTCAGAGCACTTTCTCTGCAGCGTCTGGACCGCCAACCGTTGCCATGGCTACCGACTCCTGCGGAGCCCAGGCCTGGGGAAGCAGAAAAGGAGGGAAGCAGGCTCTTGGGGCTCCAGCCACTCCCCCAGGCTGGCTGTGGAGGTCCCAGTGTCTCTTTGGGCCTGGACCACCACCCTGGAAACCAGTGTTGGGGAGAAAGTTCCTCATAATGCTCTTGCAAGTCAGTGTGAGTTTGTGGGTTTAGCGGTGGAGTTGAAAGCCTGCATTCCGAAATTACATAGGCCAGCGTTCTGGTTTTCATCTCTGTTGCCTCCTGCCTTCTCTGACAATTGATTGTACCTTTCTGAGCCCTGGTTTCCTCAACTACAAAGTGCACATGTTGCTATCTTACTGAGTGATTGCCAGGTTTAAGTGAGGTCAAGTGGGTAAAATGCATAGCACAAGTCCTGAGGCTAAGTAGGGACTGTTAATTAGCAATAATGACAATTCATTATTTGCCAACTGTGGGCCCAGCTCCTATTCAGCCCTTTTGACCCCTCCTGTCAGCCTGGGCACCCCGGCTTCTCTCTCTTGGCTCAGCCTAAGACCCTCCCTGTCACTGCACCCAGTGGTGTGGGACCCTGTCCACCTCCTCTGCGCTCCCCTCAGTTTGGAGGCCTCCCAGCTGGATGTGGCCTCCACTTCTGACTGCTTGCCTCTGACTTGCACCTGGGATGGGGAGGGAGTAGGGACCAGGGTGTGGAAAGACAAGAATAGCCGTTTTACCGCTTTTGGCCACCTGGGGGCGCCAGTATGGTTGTGTGGTCCAGGTTGCAGAAGAAGGTAGCCTTGTAGAGGCAGGCGACAGAACCCAAGGGTTGAGCTCCGCAGGACAGAAAGGAGCCACTGAGAAGCTATGGAGGACAGAGGTTAACAGCTCAATTCTGTGACCTTTGGGCAGCTTCCTCCCTCTGAGCCTAGTTTCCTTATCTTTAAGATGGGGATAGTAATCTCATACAGTCATTGAGACGATTAAATAAAATAATCCATGTAGAGTACCTAGCATGCTTAGTTATTATCATTATTCATTTTCCTCTGTCAAAACCAGACAAATGGCTGGAAACAGCACTGCCTGGCCTTTTATTCCTAAAGACGCTCCTCAGTCTCACACTCTGTGCCTCCTTCAATCTGGTTTGAGTATTATTATTATTACTGATTATTAAACTTTCATTGAGCTCTTTGTGCAGGACACTGGTGATCAGGGACATGAGAAATGACTAGATTGGACTCTGGCCTCAAGGGCCTCACAGTTTAGTGGCAGCAGGGTCCCTGCCCCTCAGATAGATAGAGGCAGACTAATGGAGCCATGAAGGGGACATGAACGTGGAGTCATAGATCTTTAAATATGTATATGTATCTAGTGTTGACACTTCAAATGTCATATATGCACACACTTCACATGGTACAAAAGGTAGAGGATGAAAAAGAAGTCTCCCTTTCTCTGCATCCATCAACCTATAAATTCCTTTCTCTGGATCAAATGCAGTTATCTGTTTTTTTGAGTATCCTTCCAAGTATCTTCTCTGCCTGTATATTCCTTTACAACACACACAGGTAGTTCAGTTGGTAAAGAATCCATCTGCAATGCAGGAGACCCCAGTTCAATTCCTGGATCAGGAAGAGCCGCTGGAGAAGGGATAGGTTGCCCACGCCAGTACTCTTGGGCTTCCCTGGGGTTCAGCTGGTAAAGAATCTGCCTGCAATGTGGGAGACCTGGGTTCGATCCCTGGGCTGGGACAATCTCCTGGAGAAGGGGAAGGCTACCCACTCCAGTATTCTGGCCTGGGAAATTCCATGGACTGTATAGAGTCCACGGTGTTGCAAAGAGTCAGACACAACTGAGCTACTTTCACTTTAGAGACATTATGTTACACATGCCTTTTTGTTTCTTGCTTTTTTCACTTCGTATATTTTGGTGATTTCTTTACATCAGCCCCTGAAGAACTGTGTCCTCTTCTTTTTCATGGCTGATTAGCAGGGCTCCTCCACTTTGGCACTGTTGACATTCTGGACTGGCTATTCTGGTGGGCTTCCTTGGTAACTCAGTGGTCAAGAATTCACCTGGCAATGCAGGAGTCACAGGTTTGATCCCTGAATCAGGAAGATCCCCTGGAGAAGGAAGTGGCAACCCACTCCAGTATTCTTGCCTGGAGAATTCCATGGACAGAGGAGCCTGGGGGGCTACAGTCAAAGGACCCCAACAGTTGGACATGACTGAGCGACTAAACAAGTTCTGATTGTGGGGACTGTCCTATGTATCAAGGAATGTAAACAGGACCCTAGCCTTTACCCACCAGATGCCAGCAGCATCCCACCACCTCCCAGGTATGACAACCCAACCTGTCTCCAGACATTGCCAATTGTCCCCTCAGGGGCTAAATCGCCCCCAGTTGGAACCACAACCATCGTTGGATGGCACTGTGGCTGGCTTCACCAGGCTCTTTTTGAAGAACATTTAAGCTGTTTCTTATTTTTCCTGTCACCAACACTGTGGCGACGACAACTTACATGCACACATCACTTTGCACATATGTGTATTTTAGAGGACTACTTTCCTCACTGCGGAACAGCACAGGCCAAAGGTGTATTCATCGTTTGGCATATGGGGCCAATTTGCTAGAAGAGGCATATTCTGTTGGGGAAGGGACACCTGACTTTTCCTGGGTTATGGGGTCCTTTGAGAATACCATGAAAGCTTTCACTTTCCAGGACCTTGGGTCCTGGAAGAGATGCACATCCACTGGTCCCACAATGATCGTTCTGTGTGCCGAGACTCCCGGAAGCCAACTCATGTTTGCGTTCCCAACGCGGTTCAGGGGACTCAGTGAGGGACTCCACCTGACTGAACAGGTGTTTCATGAGAGCTGGCTTGGCACAGGAACTGGGAAAGGCGATGTGGATGTGAGCAGGGGAAAAGACCACTGACAGGGGGCGGGCGCGGCGGAACCGTGAGAAGAGGACAGGGCAAGGAAACAGCGTGTGAGGCTGGAGGAGAAGGGGGCTCGGACCATGGCGTTGCCTGAGAGTGCCGACTGTACCCCGTGGACACTGGGACGCTACAACAGATTTTCTTTTCTATCAAGGGCACAATTTACAGACATTCAAATTCATTCTTTTTCAGTGTACACCTGTGCAGGTTTTGCCAAATGAAAACCTGTCGTGTAACTACAGCCATGATTTCAAGGCAGAACGTCTCTACCACTTCCCCAAATTCCATCGTGCCTGTTTGTAGTTAGTTAACTCGCTCCTGCCAGCTCCAAGGACTGGCAACCACAGGTCTGTTTGCTGATCCTACAGTTTTGCCACGGAAGTTTTGCCAGTTATCCTACAGAATGTCATTTAAATGGAACCCAGCAGTATGGAACCCAGCTTTTTTTAAATTTTATTTTTACTTTATTCTACTTTACAATACTGTAAATATTTACAGTAGCTTTTTGACCTTGGCTCCTTTCACTCAGCATAAAACATTTGAGACCCATCCTCTGTTGCTGAGGAAATAGCAGTTCCTTCCTTCCTGTGGCTGAAAAGAATTAGTCCGTTGTATGGATGCACCACAGGTTGCTTATCCATTCCCCAGGAGAGGGATGTTTCAGGTTGTTTACAACTTGGGCCGATGATGGGTAGCCACACAGGCTTTTAAAGCCGGGGGAATGACCTAGTTCGAACCAGCGTCTCAACATGCTCTGCGGGCTCTGGAGGACGGCGAGAGAGCCGGCAGCAGGGAGGCCTGAGTGTGAGAGGCGGCCCTCGTCAACCTTCTCGCCCTCCTTCCTCCTCCAGGGTACGGCCACGCCGCGCCGGGCACGGACTCGGGCAAGGTCTTCTGCATGTTCTACGCGCTCCTGGGCATCCCCCTGACCCTGGTCACCTTCCAGAGCCTGGGCGAGCGGCTGAACGCGCTGGTGCGGCGCCTCCTGCTGGCGGCCAAGCGCTGCCTGGGCCTGCGGCGGCCGCGCGTGTCCCCCGAGAACATGGCGGTGGCCGGGCTGCTGGTGTGCGCGGGCACCCTGGCCCTCGGGGCCGCCGCCTTCGCGCACTTCGAGGGCTGGACCTTCTTCCACGCCTACTACTACTGCTTCATTACGCTCACCACCATCGGCTTCGGCGACTTTGTGGCGCTGCAGAACGACGAGGCGCTGCAGAGAAAGCCGCCCTACGTGGCCTTCAGCTTCCTGTACATCCTCCTGGGGCTCACGGTCATCGGCGCCTTCCTCAACCTCGTGGTCCTGCGCTTCCTGGCGGCCGGCGTGGACGCGCCTCAGCGCGCTGCCCGCCCGCTCCGCCGGGGGGCGCCCGAGAGCCGAGGCCCCGCGCACCGCGCCAGCCTCCTCTCCCTCTCCTGCCGCCTCCACCCGCTGGAGCTGTGCGCCCGCGACAATCCCGGCTTCTCGCCCCCCGCCAGCCCCGGGGCTGGGGGCGGCGGCAGACTGGGCAGGCCCCCGGCCCGGCGGAAGTCCATCTGATAGCCCTTCCCACCTGTGCGTCTCTGGAAGTGGTCTTGGGATGGCCCCCAGAAATCACGGGACTCATCCCACAGGACTCATTTGGGGGGTCGATCCTAGAACCTGAGGGTCTGGATTCACCTGTCCGCGCACCTCCCCAGAGCTTGGAGAAGGGCTGAGGGGCCGTGGCCTCAATACCGGCCAGTTTCTCACTCCCTTCTGTGGCGCGAGCCCCGCTCTCCTCTCCAAAAAGACATTAAAAGTCGCATCATAAGCAAAAGCACGACTCTTAAGTTGCCCCGTAGGTGCAAGTCCCCTGTGGTCCAAATTGTTCTAGGAAGGCGTGGCCACACGCGTTCTCCACAGGCCCGTTTTTCTGTTGTTTGACGTGGGCTTTCCGCGTTGCGGGAGAGAAGCACAACTTCCCACCCTGGAATCCTGACCAGTGAGGCCAGCTGCTCCCACTATGAGAAGCACTGGGATCAGATGGACCAAAGAGAAACATTTACCATCCAGCGTGGACCACTGGGCAAACTGCGCACCATTTAAAGACCACTCATTCTCTTGCTGGCTGTAGAGTGGAACTGGCCCCAGCCCCGAATCCCCTGTTCTTTGTCCTTGGCCAGGCCCAGTTTTGGACGGGGGAGGTGGTCTTGCTGACACCCACCATGTCACTGGGACTACCCGGACCAGTCTTCCCACCCACCCCCAACCCTGGCCACTGAGCACAGCATGTGGGATCTTAGTTCCCTGACTAGGGATCAATCTTTACTCTGTGTGTGGAGTCAACCACTGGACTGCCAAGGCAGTCCCCGGGCCACAGTCTCTTCTGAGAACGGTGAGGTCTGGTTATTGCCAGTCACCCACAATGGGACTTCAGGGAATTCTCATCCCCTCCCTGGGCCTTAGTTTCCACATCTGTAAAATGGGTTCACCCAGTAGCCTGTTCCCTCCTGTGCATCTCTGGAAGTGGTGCGGGGATGGGCCCCAGACCCATAAATGGACACTAACAAAGCTGACAGCCCATAGCATTCAGGTCATTAAAATCAACGGCCCTCAGCATCCCAGAGAGAACTGCGTCAACACAAAACAGAGCAAGCTGGGTTAGAAAAGCCAAAAACTTTAATTTTCAACATGAGCTACATGGTCATGAACACAATGCAACGTGACCTGCCCAACCCAGGGGCCCCAGAAACCCTCCCTCCCCCAAAGCCTGAGGGGCTCCTGCTCCTGGAGAGGGAAGAGAGGGAAAGGTGAGTGGAGAGTGGGCCTGAGGACCAGGGGTCTGCCTTCCTGCCACCCCCTCAGGAGGCAGTGGTGTGGTGAAAGAGCTCAGAGATGATGTCCGAGGCCCCGGGTTCAAGTCTCCACTTTGCCCTCACAGAAGCTATGAGTCAAACGGGCATGGTCAGCGCCTCCTGGGCGGGGCCTGTGAGTCAGATGAGCTCATGGACATGAAAGCTTTCTGTCAACTCAGAGCTGCTGCTATAAGACTTGGAGCCTCCCAGAGCCCAAACAAGTCACTGCAGGACAGTGGGTGGTGGAGTCGGGGCACCCCGTCCCCTGGCTCTGGCACAGGGCTGCTGCTCAATAAATAAATGCAGGTGGCCTTGCCTAATGCAACAGCTGTGCTCCAAGGGCAGCGGGGCTCAGCGGTGCCTCTCAACGCTGAGATGTGCCCATGAGCTCCAGGTGTAAGGAGCTGGATGGTGGATCAGCTTGTCAAGTGCATCACCTCAACTGTGCTTTGCCCCGAGTTGAAAAGAAGAGCTCTGAACCACTGGAGAACTGAGTTCTCCCCTGGGCTCAGCCACCAACTCCCATGGGACCTTAGTGAGCACCTTCCCCTCCCCGGGCCTCAGCTTCTTCTGTAAAATGGGGCTGATAACTCACCCAGGCCTCCACCGACTGCTCGGGAACTCTTGTGAGGGTACACGCGAGATAAAAGCACTTTGAAAACAAACAGGTGTGAAAAGCACTCCGAGAAGTTCCCACGTTATTCCATCTGAAGGTTTTGGGGGGAATGCCTTAAGGTGAGGTGTACCACCGCCCCCCTCATCCCCACACAGCCCCAGTAAGTGGTGTCTGGCCTCCCTCAGGGTGGTCACTTGGGGGGAGTCCCCACTTAGCATCAAGACCAGGACCACAGCCTGCACAGCCTCATGTCAGTCAGGGCAGACCCCCCCCCCATCCCCTACCCAGGAGAGCAAGGTCTCTATGGCAACCCTTCCCCCCAAACCCAAGGCCCAGAAAAGTCACTGGCCCATCGAGATGCAAGCAAGCAGGGCAGGGTGGTCCGAGGCCTAAAGGTCACAGATCCTTATCGTGGCATGTGCCCTGGAGCGATGCTCTGCTGTCCCACCGAGGAGGAAGGACAGAGCTGCTTCCGTTCTGGCCTCATTGCTGAGGGGTCTTGTCTTGGGCAAGCCACTTACTGATTCTGAGCTTTGGTTTCCTGCCCTCTCAGATGGGACTATAACTGGTGCTGCCCATCTTTTTCAAGGCCCCTGGCAGAAGGCCACGGAGAGAAGGCAGAGGAAATATTGCGGCAGGGGGAGATGGTGGCCCCACTTGGTCCTGCCCTGGCTCCAGCTCAGCCTCCGGGGATTGAGGAGGCCCAGATTGCCAGTGTCCTGAACTCACAGGTGACCCCAGGGGCCTGTGATCTCTTCGTTAAGATGGAAATCATTTCAAAGCTCCTTTCTCTTTAGTGTTGACAGCCAGATTCTGGAGAAGGAAAGTGGAAATGGCTCCCTCCCACCGCACCCGGCACGTGACCTTTGGCCCAGCGATTGAAAAAGGAATCATCTCCTAGAGACCCCCAGGCTCCTCACACCCCTAATTCCCCCAGTGCCACTCTCCCAGCTCCTCTCCAAATGGAGGAGTTTGAGCTGGCAAAAGACCAGACAGGAGCGGGCTGGAAGGTTCCCCAAAGCTAATGATGAGAACAGCACTCCCTCCCCAAGCCCCCATCCCTGGGTGAGGACAGATGTGGGCTCCCATGCCCAATGGTCAGAGCCCCTTGGAAGGCGGCCATGTGCTCACAACGATGATACAAAGAAAGAGGGCACCAGCCCCCGTACCACCCCACCCCTCCGGGAGGTGAGCTGAGAAACCACAGAACAAACACAAAGTCATTGAGGGGGGCCCTCGGTGACCACCCTCAGGATGTTATTGCTTTGGAGCGCCTTCTCTCTTAATAAAGGCTGTGCAGACCCACCCCCGAACAGGGCGGGCTCAGGTTGGGGAGCAAGGCTGTTCCCCCCTGTCCTCAGGTTGGGACAGCCAGGCCCCACCCCGGCTTTGAAATGCTACCCCTGAACTACCAGAGCAATGACAGCTGGAGAGAGAAGGCGCTCTCCTGGCTCAAAATATTCCGAATGGTGAGTAATAAACAAACGGCAGAGAAATCACACTGGTTTAAAAAAAAAAAGCACAGGGGAGGGGCTGATTCTGAGCCCCGCTGCCTCCACCCCAGCCTTGGGATTCCAGCCACCATGATTCCAGGAAGGTCAGAAGGCCTCCTGGATCAAGCAGGGGGTGCCTCCAGATGTGTATAAGAGACAGCCCCTGGCCTGTTCCCAGCCCTGGGCATCCTTCGAAGTTCTGGTTGAGTTATAGCGCCCCCCTGCATAGGGATGGGGAGATGGAGGCACCCCCTGCTTGATCCAGGAGGCCTTCTGACCTTCCTGGAATCATGGTGGCTGGAATCCCAAGGCTGGGGTGGAGGCAGCGGGGCTCAGAATCAGCCCCTCCCCTGTGCTTTTTTTTTTTAAACCAGTGTGACTTCTCTGCCGTTTGTTTATTACTCACCATTCGGAATATTTTGAGCCAGGAGAGCGCCTTCTCTCTCCAGCTGTCATTGCTCTGGTAGTTCAGGGGTAGCATTTCAAAGCCGGGGTGGGGCCTGG
>SJYC01014757.1:0-105562 GCA_006408675.1 Madoqua kirkii
AAGAGAGCGGCATGTGGCTCCTAATGCATCCAGCCTGGGACCCATGATGGGCAGCTAATGCTAGTTTCAGCAAACATCTTTTGCTGTTTAGTTGCTAAGTCGTTTCTGACCCCATGGACTGTAACCTGTCAAGTTCCTCTGTCCATGAGATTTCCCAGGCAAGAGTACTGGAGTGTATTGACATTTCCTTCTTCAAACCCATGTCTCCTGCATTGGCAGGTGGATTCTTTTTCTGCTGAACTACCAAGGAAGCCCTAGGTGACCACTAGGATCTTCCTAAAAGTCAGGGGGCCAAAGACCTCTGGATCCTCAAAAGCCTTCCAGTCTATTAGCACTGTGCTCCATGCCAAGGCCCTGGTCTCCAGAGGTTGGTGATGATGGTCATCATGATAATAACAATGGTGGCCACTTGTAGAGCCCTTACTACAGGCCAGACTTGCAAATACCCTTCTTACACAAAGCACACATTCCACTGTCACAGTAACTCTATCAGTGGCTACTATTAATATCCCCATTTTACAGATAAAGAAGCTGAGGCTCAGAAAGGAACTTGTTCCAAGTCGCACCACAAATGGTGGCACTCAGATCTACCAGAGTGCTCTGCTTTCTCCAGGTGGGACTCTCTGCCCGGCCCCCTGGCCCCTCACCTGCAGGACTTTGCCCTGGGGACTCTCAGGAAACAGCAGCACCTGGTTATAGAGTGGGTCCAGCGACTTGCGAGCAACTTTGGTCTTCTTCTTGGCAATGCAGATGCCGTTCTCCAGCAGGTAGGCCTTGATGTAGGCCGCTGAGGACAGAGGTCAGCAGGGTGAGCTGTAGCCTGGGCCTCCAATGGTGGGCAGAGAGCGCAGCAGAAGGACCCGCTGCTAGGGATCAGGGCACCCCCAGGGAGTCCGGGGATGAGGCAGCAGTGGTGGGGTGCAGCCAGGGTTGGCTGGGGTCCACTCTACCCTCTCGAGTGGCCCTGCCTGCCTGCCCTTCTGCTCACTCTTTCCTTGCTCACCCTTTCCCTCTCAGTTCCTGGCCTGCCACCCTTCCTGGGCTTACACACTCACGGCTGACCCACTCACTCTGATGTTTGCTGAACCCTCAAGGCATTCCATGCACCCTATCAGGTGCTAGGGTAGAATCACAAGTCGTAGAACCACAAAAAAAAAACCAAAGATGGTCTCTGAACCCCTAGGAGCTCAGTGCAGTCAAGAGGATGGACAAGGTCAATGGACAATTTCAACTGGGTCTCCAGAATAAATTCTAAACCGCCAGTGACACAGGAATCACTAGCTTTGGTGGGGAGGGAGACCCCCAGTTGGACACCATCGTCTCTCTTCTAGACCCAGCTACCCCTCAAGACATCCTCCCAGACCTCCACCCCCACCTTGCAGACGGGAGGGCAGCCCCCACACCTGGCAGTGTCTTGGAGCCTGGCTTGGCCGTCAGACCCCGAGCCTGGATGATGTCCACTTCCAGCTGACCGTTCCGCTCCTGCAAGCCGATCTCCACGTCCCCTGCAACAGGCCCCGAGAGCTGAGACCAGGAAGCAGCTTGGAAGCTCCATCAAGGACTCAGCTCCCCATCTCTGAGGATGCAATTCCCTTCCCCTGCTCCAAGCCACAAACAAACCAGAACCAACCCCCACGCCGAGTGCCTGGGCTCTGCAGAGCGCCTGGCAGGTGTGACCTGGGCTCCAGGCTGAGTGCTCAGTGGATGTAACCCTGGCAGAGGAGAGACACGGGGTTTCTGGTGGGGACTCCCACTCCCTTTGGAACAGGTTTTGGGACACTCACCCATTGGCGTGGTGGCCAGAGTCTGGCGGCCCACAAACTGTGCAGGCCCCATGCTGCCCAGGAAGTCACTGAACTGGGCATCCGATGCCAGGCAAACTCCCCCGTAGTTAAGGCTGCAAGAAAGAATGAGACAGAAACAGGCGTTCCCAGGGGCCAGCTGAGGACTCGGATGACTCAGGCAGTCAGCTCTAGAAGCTCCCTAATTCCATGGCGATTCTGTCCACACCCATCTCCCAGTCCCAGGCAGGCCAGTCTCAGGCAGGCCAGTGTCCTCTCTCTGCTTCTTTCTTTCTCCTTTAATGGCCCTAGAATCTCCACTCTGACTCCAAAATTCTAGGGCTTAGTTTCTGTGTCCTGTCTGACCCCTCCTTGCCAAGTCTCAGGTTCTTCTCCCTGAAATGGGTATGATGTCACTTGCCTCTCCGGGTAGGACTCTCAGGAGGTGATGCTTGTCCAAGCCTGGCTTTATGGGTTAGGCCTGCAACACTCAGAGTGTGGTCCAGGGACTGGCAGCACTGCCCGGGAGCTAATTAGAAAGGAAATGGTGGTCCACTCCACTCCCCAGCTGGTGAATCAGAAACTGCCTTTTAACAGGAGCCCCAGAGGACTTGTTTGCACTAGACAGTTAGAAACATACAGAGCCAGTTGCTCAGCCTCGGAGGTCCGCGCTTGTCCTTGCCGTGGGGCTGCCAAGTATCTGCTCCCCTTCCTTTGGGAACCAGACTTTAAATCTCCTTTGAGGAGGTCCCTCCTCAAGACATGGATTCGCGTCGATCAGAGCAGACCCAGCTTCAGAAGCTCATGGGGGCTCAGCCTGGCCAATCAGGCCATTCCTTCCTTGGCCAGTGACTGGTTGAGGGTTGGGCGTCTCATCCAAGCCCACAAGAATCTGCCCAGGAAGCTTTCTTTGAACAGCAGGAAATGAGAGACTCTCTTTTCTCACGAGACCCGAACCTGAGACAGACGCCTGGAGCCTCTGGCCACTCCCTTGCTGCCATCGGCAGCCCAGGAAGGAGGCCATCACACAGGCAGCCCTGCATAAGCTCCTGGATCAAACTTACCTGAAGCAAGAGATACTTCTTTTTCTTTCTGGTTATGTACGTCAACAACTATTATATTATTTTGCTAAAGCCAATTTTAGCAAGTTAAAGCCAGTTTTTTCTTTCCCGTCTCTGAAATGGGAACAATAACACTCCCATCTCCTAGACCTGTTAAGTACTTCACGAGTTATTGTTGTCATTTAGTCACTCAGTCACGTACGACTCTGCGACCCCATGGACTGCAGCACGCCAGGCTGCCCTGCCCTTCACCATCTCCTGCAGCTTGCTCAAACTCATGTCCATTGAGTCAGTGATGCCATCCACCCATCTCATCCTGTCGTACTCTTCTCCTCCAGCCTTCAGTCTTTCCCAGCATCAGGGTCTTTTCCAATGAGGAAGCCCTCTGCTCATCAGGTGGACAAAGTACTGGAGCTTCAGCTTCAGCATCAGTCCTTCTAGTGAATATTCAGGGTTGATTTCCTTTAGGATTGACTGGTTTGATCTCCCTGCTGTCGAAGGGACTCTCAAGAGTCTTCTCCAACACCACAGCTCGAAAGCATCAATTCTTCAGCACTCAGCCTTCTTTATGGTCCAACTCTCACATCTATACATGACTACTGGAAAAACAATGAGATCAGGCACTAAACATCAAGCCTGATGTGCCTATTATCTTGAGAAGTAAAGCACTTGTAACCCATTTTCTCTTAGGATCCTTGCCACAGCTAAAGGAAGTTGAGGGTTTTTTCATTTTTTGTTGTTGTTGTTGTTTTTTAACCTTTATCAGCATTATTCATGTGAAGAGGCAGATTCGGCCCAATTTGAAGCCAGAATTCACAGGGCAAAGTCAGCACATGGATACACCTTTAAGGCCAACCCCAGGTGACCTTCCACTTGGGCATGTTCCAAGAACAACAGTTAACTGTGAACAAGCACATACCGTGCCAGGTTTCACAGCAGCCAGCCAAAGGGTCTTTTAGCAGGAAGGGACGACTACCTTGGGACTTGACTGAGGGCACTGCATGCTTTGCTTCCTGCCCTAGCAGCAGCCCCCTACCCTGTCCTCAGCTTCCTTCCAAGGGAACCTTCTGGGCTGTCAGCCTTGAAGGAACCAGAGGAGAACCCAAGGGGTATCTGCTTCCACCTTGAGGATGTTCCCTTCTAATTCTGAACCACTCTGCTTGTCTACCTTGGCTCCAGTTCTTCGGATACAATGACTCACTTAGTGTACCCAGTTCTTCATACCCTAGACACACTCCCTGATGTTTGAACCACAGCTGTCTGCCTTTACACCTCATTGCTAATTCATAAATCCTCACAGTTGGCAAAGGATTCACTCCTCAGCTGTGCAAATAGTTACAGGAAAGTGTCGTCTGACCCAGCAGCCTCCCTATTTCACAGATTGGAAGACTGAGGCCCACAGTGAGAAAGATAACTGCCTGAGGGCTAGAAAACTGGCAGTGCCCGCTGCTACATGAGGCCATTGTCCAAGAACATTTGCACCTTCACGTATAAAATTCCAAGCAAGCTGCAGGAACAAACAAGAGAAGACCCCCTGCACAAAGAACTTACCTTTCTGCTGGGCAAACAAATGTGTTGCCCCCAAAGAAACAACTAAAGAAGACGACTGTCTTCTTACGAGACACAACCAGTCCGCCACCCGCCCACCTTGGGTTGTGAGAGCTCAGAGACCATCGGAAGAGAGGAATCGCTGCAGACTGCAGTGGTCCAGAATGGACCACAAGAGAAGAATTTAATCTGGGGGGGGGGCAAAGGTTACACATGGCCCAGTAACAAGGCGAGAGGAAAGGCGGTCACCTCCCACATACTATCTTCTCTCCACACTGAGCAGAGTCATCAGCAGGGAGTCCTGAGGTCCTCAGGATGGTGACGCCACAAGAGTGAAGGAGCTCAGTAAGGAGCAGGAGAGAGTACTTCTCTCCCAAGAGGGTGATGGAGACAAGGCAGGGGCAAGAGTCTAGTTCACGACCTTGAAGAAGGTCAATGTTGCGGGTTCAGGCAATGTCACAGAACACCAGAAAGGATAGACTCAGGAAAGAAAGAGGGAAACCAATTGTTGTAGGCCTTTGGATGTTGAGGAGAAAAGGACTGTATTTAGCCATGGATGCTTTATAACAGTGAAAATGGAAACTCTCTAAATATCTGAAAGCAGAGGAATCATAAACACATATTGGATTATTTTCAAAAAGAGCAAAGGAGCTTGGCTAGATGCAATGACCAGAACACCTGTGCTGAAGTTTATGTTCATATTTAGTCATTAAGTCATAAGTCATTGACTAAAGAGACTGGTTTCACTTAAACTAAGGCAGTACCTGGTCCCCTGATCAGAGCTGATGGATCCAGGGTCAGACAGCTGATCCAAACCCAGTGAAACACTCTCTCTGGGAAACTGAGAGAATCCTGAAGCCCAAGTCACAGGAACTGAGCCCTGTGAATGGCCTGCCCTTTCACAGAGCCCCAAGACTCTGTGGGTGACCTGGGCTTTCTGCCACATCCGTTTCTTTTCCAGCTCAGCCTCCTGAAGGTCTGGAATCCATTCTGTTAGGAGGGTCTGGGCTCCTGAAGCCCAGAAACAGCGGTGCTTCGTGGGTTCTAAGGCACCAAAGGTGCCCAGCCTCCCAGGCAGAGCAAGGCCTTCTACAGCCTGAAATTGAAAGTTTCCTCCAACATCTTCACTGTCTGCTCCTCAGTGTCTGGTGGGATTGTGAGCAGACAATAGGGAACTGGCAGGCCTGGTAATTAGTGCTAATTGTTTATAATATCTGGGCGGCTGCCTGATTTCCCATCCCAGGGTGCCTTGCTGGCTGCCAAGGAACCAGGCTGATGCCCCAGAAACCCTGAACGGGTTATCTCATCCTCCACAGGGCTGGAGGGAGGAAGAATCAAGTGGTGGTAGGTCCCTGCTGGCCAGAGGACCAACTGCGTCAGAGACCCCGCTCCAACTTGGGGTCTTCCCGGGAGAAGGACGGAAGGCAGAAGATACAAAGTCACGGCTGCTCTAACTCCTCGCTGGTCAAGTGCTTGCTTTGGGACCTCTGGCCAGCTGCTGGTGTCTCTGCCCTTGAATCTTACCTGCAAATGAGCTCACACCGACCATGGAGACTGTGTACAGCCATTCCTTCCTTTGCTGGCTGCCTGCACTATACCAGTTTTAAATGATTCGAAAATCTCTGCTCAGAGGCTCCATTCCCAATGGGAAAGAGCATGCTGAATTACTATTAAGTGCCACATACTTGCTATTACTGAGACCAGGCCTTCCACAGCAGGAACTCAATACATGTCGTCTTCTTAGTTTTAAATTTTTGGCTCTTCTGGGTCTTCGTTGCTGTGCACAGGCTTTTACTGCCAATCCCTTGTGTGCTAAGTCACTTCAGTCATGCCCGACTCTTTGTGACCCCATGGACTGTAGCCTGCCAGGCTCCTCTGTCTGTGGGATTCCCCAAGCAGGAATACTGGAGTGAGTTGCCATGCCCTGCTCCAGGGGATCTTCCTGACCCAGGGATCGAACCCACATCTCTTGGCCTGACCTGGAACTGGGAAAGCCTACTGGTTGAGACTAAACTGTGGTATCATATAGACCTTGGATTCCACTCTGTGCAACCTGGGGTTAAGTTGGATAACCTCTCCGAGCTGCATGTATAAAATCACCCAGCTAAGCTGCTGGAGACAGTCAATAGGATACTTCAGGCAAAGTGCTTAAAAAATGTACAAAGCATTGGCTGGATGAATAAAGGACTGGGGTGCTGTGGCCAGCAGGTCTCTGCTGCCTGGCCTGAAAGAGCCTCTTCTCCCTGCCTGTGGTCTTTTCATGGTATTTCGGATTTCAAACCTAGTAGGAAATGCAGTACCTGGGTGCCTGAGAGGAAGCCCAGGTCATCTGGGGGTGTTGGGGGGGGGGCAGCTACAGCAGCTGATTCTTTCAAGGGACACATGCCACGCAGGCAGAGGCAGAGACCTGAAACAGGATTAAAACTCTTGTTCTGCTGGCCTTTTATTTTGTGTTAATGGTGAAATGAGATTTCCTGCCTCTCAAATCCTGTTAGTTTGGTTTGTGGGGCTGAAACCCATTTGTCTTTTATTATTAACCTTTGAGCTCTGTTTGGCCCCTGGATTTTCTGTTTTCTCCACGGTTAAAGAAATAATTGGGTTATTTGGGGGTTTGACGTCTACTCTGTTTTCCAGATGGATCGCCTGTCTCAACTTATTGGAAATTAAAAGGTGGCCCAGCCCTCGTGGCGAGCATGGGTTATGCGGTCCTGAAAGGTTCATGGGCTCTCTGTTCATCCATTCACTGCCTACCCCTACCTGTCCATCGTCCATCCGACCCCCTCCCACAGCCTCACAGATGGTGCAAGACAGCCAGTCTGCTGTAACTCGAAATGTACATTCCTGAACACTACAGTGCAGGGCAAAGTCCTGAAGTCAAAATCTGAGAGAGTATGGGGAAAATATGGCCAGGGGTACAATACCCCCAAAGCTTATCAACAATAAAAGACATAATAAGAATGGTAGCACTGTCTTACCTCTGTAAAATGGTTAAGAAATGCATAGATTGGGGGACAAGGGATACACGTGTACATTTATGGCTAAGTCCCTTTGCTGAAACTATCACAAGTGTTAATTGGCTAAGTTGTTGTTTAGTCACTAAGTCACGTCTGACTCTTTGCAACCCCATGGACTGCAGCACACCAGGCTCCTCTGTCCTCCACTATCTCCCAGAATTTACTCAAATTCATGTCCATTGAGTTGGTGATGCTACCTAACCATCCAATATAAAAAAAGAAGTCTTTTAAAAATGAAATAAATGCATAGATACAATAAATATGGTGCTCTACCTTGACGACAGTTTTGACATTTGCTTGTGGAAATGAGTGTCAGATCTTCAGTGTGAGTTACTACGAAGTGGTGATGGAGGGCTCTCCAAACGGATGGGTGGGAACTTGTAACATCAGGTGTAGTGGGTGGGGGCTGAGGGAGTGGACAGATGCAAGGGCTGTGTTTTGTTCAGCCCTCTACGGGTGTAGTTTCCTGAGTTCCCTTTGTGTTTCTCATGGATGAAATCACACCTGAGCAAAGGCGAAATTTATATTGTGCTCCAATTATTCCAGAATACTTGAATCATGCTGGAACAGATTTGTGTTTTCAAAACAAGCACTGTAGCAAAACTGTCCAGGATATACAGCATCAGCCAACCCTGACTCCAGCTTCTCAAGCTTTCAGGACATTCCCAAACCTGCCTCCCCCTCCCACCTGCCCTGGGCCACGAGAGTATAGCTCCTGGGCGTGAAGCCAAGGATTTATTTTTTATTGATCAAAAGCTTGGCATGAGCAAGTGCTGATAGTACTAAGTTATCAATATTAATTCATTTAACCCTCATTTAACAAATCTGTGCAAGCTAGGTACTCACTATAAGAATACTCACTTTCCAGAAGGGGAAATCAAGGCACAGAAATGTTAAGTAACCTGACCAAGATCACACGACTGGTAAGTGGCTGATCTGGGATCTGAACCCGGGAGACTGGTTCCAGGGTTCATCTCAACCAGCTAACTGTCTCCATGTCCCAGGGACCTCAGGCTTTCCCGCAGCAGAGCTCGGGAATCTGCGGTCCACGCCCTGGGGTCAGGCAGGCCTGGATATGAGTCCTGACTTCCCCCACTCACTGGTCGTATAGACACAGCCTTGCTGCTCAGACTCTGGGTTCAGCGAAGCAGGAGTCAACAATGGTAGCACACCCTCGGTGCAACTGTAAGGACAGCTTGAGATAAACGCCTTAGGACCGATTCCGGTGTAGTCAAGTACTCAACCAACACCAGTGCTTATAAAACAAGCCAAAAAATCCCTATCTCCTAGCCGCTGGCCACATCCGGTGGCAGTTTGTCCTTCAGGCACGACATCTGCAAAACAGAAAGGGAGAAGGAGAAGGAGGTTCTGACCATTCACCAGCTCCCGGGCCTCCAGTGATGAGGCAAACAGCCTTGACGGAAAGCCTCCCCGAGGCCGGTTGCAGCGGCCCTACCGTCAGCTCACTCTCTGCTCTCCAGAGCTGTGGGCACCGTGACCTGGTCACCCAAGGAGCTGTGTGCCGATGACCCAGATGCCACAGGACCACGAGGGGCAGAGGGGAGGAGGAAGAAATCCAGCAGCCAGCGTGGAGAGCTCCGGCAGCCAGCGTGGAGAGCTGCGGGCTTACAGGGCGGATGTGCGATGCAGGAGGCTGCGGAGGGGCGGAAAGGAGAGGCAGGTGTGTGTGCGCATGCGTGAGTGCGTGTCTGCGCTTCTGTACAGTCTCAATCCATCACTCAGCCAGATTTGCAACGCACCCCTGCGGGCCAGGCCCCAGACTGAACAGCACCAGACTCCAGTGTGTAGCAGGACAGACAGACACGTGTAACAAGTATGACAGAACTGCTAGGCGCTGCGGTGGGGGGAGACTCGGCTGCGGAAGCTGCAGATGGAGGTGGAGGAGTGGCGGGTTTCCCCTGCCCACTCCCAGGATGGACATGGCCAATCAACCCCAACACTCCTGCCACGCCTGGACTGGACTTCAGAATCCTTCTTAACACAGCACTCCAGGGAGCCACGATTAATTAGCTAGAGTTGGCACACGAGATAAAGCTCATGTGCTCAGCTGAGATCTGGAGGAGGAATGAGTCAGGGGCGAAGGGTGAGGAGGGGTAGGAAAGAGAGTATCAGGGGAGGGAGCATGTATGCAAAGACCAGGAGGGGAGACGGAGGGCAGGGCAAGAGGTTCAGTGATGGAGCTAGGGCACACAGCTTGGGAGGGAAAGGAGGGAAGCTGGCAAAATCCAGAGGAAATAAGCGCTGAGTGACAGACCACGCAGTTCAGGCCACAAAGGAGACTTGCAGGTATCCAGTCAAGAGTGACGAATGGCCTCATGGCTGGGGAAGGGGAGATGGATGGAGTGATGAGTGGCCTCATGGCTGGGGAGGGGGAGATGGACGGAGTGATGAGTGGCCTCATGGCTGGGGAGGGGGAGATGGACGGAGTGATGAGTGGCCTCATGGCTGGGGGAAAGCGGAGATGGACGGAGTCAAAGACAATTAGGAGAGAAATGGTAGAGCCCAGTCAAGGGCTGGGTACGGAGAGACAGCAAGAGGCATCTGGGAGAGCCTTCCGGTTTGGGCAGCTGGGAGACAGTGGTGCTGTCCATCCAGAGAAGGTGCTAGACTCTGCTGCCATCCCCCACATCCCCTGACCCCCACCATGTCAGCGCTCACAGTCTTCTGTTGGCACCTGCATCCCTCTAACTACGTTTCTCTGGCCCACAAGGAACTTCTCTGGTCTCCGGAGCCCTCATTTCCAGAGGAAGAGCAGGAGACTTAACCATGAGCAGTCATCAACCAGTAACCAGTAAGAGTGGCAGTGTAAATGCCCCAGCTCCCTGGCCTCCCAGGGAGTGACCCTCAGGCACCTGTGTCAGGCTGGTTCTGAGACACCATCAGGGTTAAGCTCTGGATACACACAGTGGCAGCTGGCTTCTCAACACACGTTACTGGAGGGCTCCCCCTTGCTCTGTCTCTCTTATGGGTTCCTCCACCATGTTTTCCAGAATCACCTTCCGAGTGAAATGCTTGCACTCAAATCCATGTCTTGCATCCGGTTCTGGGAAATCCAAACTGAAGCAGATGGTCACCAGGGAGTATCTCAGGATGGATGAGGGGTCTGGGGAGGTACTGTTCTCCTGGCCCTTTCTTAGGACTATTGAATCCTTGCCCTTTATCTGGGGAGATGCTCAGAGAGGTGGGGAGTGGGAGCTTGGCTGGTTGCCCAACTCATAGCTGTTCCCTTCCATCCTTAACATGCAGAACCAACTTTTCCATCAGGCAGAAAGGGGCACTGGGAAGGAAAACCATTCCCCAGTCCCCAAGGATAAACCAGGACTGGTCCACCATGCTGAAGTCTGCAGAAGGGAGAAGATGGAGAGACCGCTGAGCCAAATCATGCTGGAAGCATCCACCTCTGGAAATCCTGATAGACACAGCCAATAAATGAGGGAGGGAGTCGAGTAGAATGGTTAAGGGCAGACTCCAAATGCTAGATTTGAATCCCTGAAATTGATGTCACTCACTGGCTGTATGAAACTGTTAGTTGCTCAGTCATGTCTGAGTCTTTGCAACTCCACAGACTGTAGTCCACCAGGCTCCTCCATCCATGGAATTCTCCAGGCAAGAATACTGGAGTGGACTGCCATGCCCTCCTCCAGAGGATCTTTCTAATCCAGGGATCGAACCTGGGTCTCCTGCATTGCAGGCAGGTTCCTTCCTGTCTGAGCCACCAGGGAAGCCACTCCGGCTATGTGGCCTTGGGCGATTTAATTAACCTCTCTGGGCTTTCATTTCCTCATCTGTAACACGAGGATACTAACAGTCCAGAGTTATCAGGTTACTGAGAGAATTAAATGAGTCGGTAAGTGTAAAAACAGCACAGTGTCTGCCCATAGCAAATGCTCTTATAAAGTGTTTGCTCCAGAACATTATTACCCTTAAGCCAGAACTTCTCAACCTTAACCCATGAAACACCTGAGGATCTTGTTAGAAGCCTGAGATGATGCATTTCTTTTCCTTTCTTCTTCTTCTTTTTTTTTTTTTTTTTTTTGGATGTGCCACACAGTAAGTGGGATCTTAGGATCTTAGTTCCTGCACCAGGAATGGAACCCCTCCCCTCTGCAGTGGAACTGTGGAGTCTTAAGCACTGGACCACCAGGGAAGTACCAAGAGATGCTATACTTCTAACAGGTCCCAGGGGATGGTGCTGCTGCTGGGCTGAGAATCACACTTTGAGCAGCAAGGGCTCAACCCACTGTAAGTGGTACTGTGTAACCTGGAGCCCAACGATCATCACTGGCAGAATGGCCCAACCCAATGTGCATCCCCTTCCCCAGCCCTGAGTCCTAGTGAGGACATAGCATTTCCAAAGTTCTCTGTGGCCTTCCTTTGCAGCTCTCGCCACACTACTAGTTGCGTGGTCAGTGGAAGGCCACACTACTAGTCTCCAAGGTGCTCAGTCTGACTGTCCAGCATACTGTAGGTGCTGAATGAATATCGGCATGGTAGCATCCCTGGGCCCACCTGCAGGAATCCACATGCCCGGCCGCGCCAGGGGCTGCAGCCTGGTGGGGCTGCACAAAGGCACTGGCTCTCTGTGAGCCTCAGCTGGGCTGGCAGAAGCCCAGGGGGAGGGTGGTCACACCCCCTCCTGTTTCACAGCCTGGCATCTCGGTCCTACTAGTGCCCAAAATACCTCCAAAACAAAGAGGAGGCCGACGACAGCTCAGTGTCCCCACCTGTCCCCCCGTCTCTTTGACCTCCCTTCCTCAGCCAGGTGCATGTTGGGGGTGGGTAGCAGCACCTGGCTGGGCTCCATCAAGACCTAGTCCCTCTCAGGAGAGCAAGAACCTCCCCTCTGCTGGACAAAGCACCCTCAAGCCCACCTGATCCTTCCTCAACTGTCTCAAGACACCCACCACAAACCTTTTAACAATCATAATAATCACCACAGGAGACTCCCCTGGTGGTCCAGTGGCCAAGACTGTGCTCTCAATGCAGGGGGCCCAGGATCCATCCCTGGTCAGGGAACTGAAACCCACATGCCACAACTAAAATCCCACACATCTCAGCTAAGACATGGCACAGCCAAATAAACAATTTTTAAAAAATCATAATCATCACCGCCAACATTTATTCCACGCTTACCTTGCGCTAAGCACGTTCTAGACACAATTATAACAAGGAGCAAAATGCCCAAGTAACAGTGGCTGAAGTGACAAACATCGGTAATAGCTGTAATAAAAAAAATGCTTGCAATGTGCCAGCCACTGGCACTCTGTGCCTAAGTGCTTTGACATATGTTAATTCACTGTCTCCCCACAACAACTCTATTAATGGGCTGTACTATTCTGGACCTCTTTCTATAGATGAAGAAACTGGGCTCAGAGAGGTAAAGTAACTTCCCCCAAAGTCACACAGCTCTGAAGAAGCAGAAATGAGGCCCAGTCAGTACTGTCTGACTCCAGAGTCCTGACCCTGGACATGTTTGGAATATAACCTGACTTTCTGGTCCCTTAAAGCACACGACAGAAAATGATAAGAGCCACGTCCCAGGCACCTGTTATGTGCAGGCATCATGTTTCTTCCTCACGACACCCTCCTACGATGCTCCCCGTGGACTAGTCCTGTGCCCTCTCTGAGCCTCCAGCTCCTCTTCTGGAAAATGGGAATGTAGGTTTGACCCCCTGCTACTGTTCACTGCACCACGATACCACCTCCTCGACCTGTTCCTCTGACCTGCCCATGAGGCCAACAGACGAGATGTGTATCAGCCTCCCTAAAGCTTAAAGAGGACAAGGGACATGCCCAAGGCCACTCGGGGTCAGTGGCCAGGCCGGGACCAGGACCCAAATCTCCCGATCCCCTGAAACTCAGCAGGGACCCACTGCTACCCTGACGCCTAGACTATCTCCCTCCAAGTTTCCGCTGTCTTGCCGAGCTTCTCAGGTTAAAGCAAACATTTGTTCCCTTCGTCCTCCTCTTCTCCCTCTCCCTTTCGCGTGTCCTCCTCCTCTTCTCGCCCTCCGGAAAGTCTCCCTAGGAGGTGGGCGGATCAGCAGCATCTGCCAAAGCAAGCCATTCAGAGAGACCGGAGATGCCCAGTTTAGGAGGGGCTGGGGGCGGGAAGGCTTTCAGGCGGCAGAGCCCCCAGCTGCGAGGCAGGGCCAGAAACTGGAGACGTCTGCCTTGGATGAGCCACCCAGCCAGGACCATCCAGTGGAACTTTTGCACCGATGGAAATGTCCGACACCTGCACAGTCTGATACGGAGGGCACTGAACACAGGCTGCCCTGAGCGCTTGAAATATGGCGAGAGTGACAGAGGAACAGAATATTTCATCTTCATTCACTTACATTTAAATAGCCACATGCGCCTGGGGTCTACCATACTGGACAGCAGGGAGCTTAACTTTTCTAAGCCCCAGTCTTCTCGTGCTTGACAAGGGTCATGATACCTCTGTCCTCCCTGGCTGAGGGCGGCTGAGATAAAGAATTAACGGGGTGCCGTGATACAAGCCCTGCTAAGAGTCTGGATGCCTGGGTTCCAGACCTCTGAGCGTGCTGTGTGATCCAGGCCAGCCCCTCCACCTCTCTGAGTGCCCTGGTCATCTGTACAATGAAGAAATCACTATGGATCACAGTTTCTTTGCCAGGGGGGTTTAGGGGAGTCTGGGAGCCCCCTACAGTTATGTGAAATGTGTCTGTGTGACCACGCATGTGAGGAGTGTGTGAGGTGTGAGTGTGTTAGGGTACACACTTTATCTGCATATTTATCAGGTGGAAGCAGGCTCCAAACTTTCCCAAAATTCTCAAAGTGCAAGTGCAGTCTCAGCTGCTTCGGTCGTCTCTGATTCTTTGCGACCCTGTGGACTGTAGCCCACCAGGCGCTCTGTCCATGGAACTTTCCAGGCAAGAATACTAGAGTGGGTAGCCTTTGCCTTCTCCAGGGGCTCTTCCCACCCAGGGATTCAACCCGGGTCTCCTGCACTGCAGGCAGGTTCTTTACGGCCTGAACCACCAGGGAAGCCCGACCCTGAGAGCCCCAGTCTAGATCGATCTTGTCCCAGGGAGTCTTTTAAAAATGGAACTTCAGGCACCCCCTCATGGATTCCGATTCAGCAGCTTGGATTCAGGGTCCCGAGATCGGTATTTGTAACAAGTTCCCAGCAATTCTGATGTACAGCCGAGGGAGAGAAACACAGGCGAGGAGCCAGCTGGACCTAATGTGCTATGACTTGATGTGTGTGAAACTCCTTATCAGGGAGTAGTGCATATTTTTAAAAACCAATTGGGATTTAAGGAAACTAAGAGAGTTAAAGAGGAAATCACCACCATCCCAACAAAACCCCTCTTGATCCCCTTTTTTCATTAACCTCTGCTGTGGCAGTCATTGTGCCAGGCGTTTTATAAATATTAACCCATGTAATCCTCCTGCCACCCCCTATGAGCTTGGTACTACTGTCTCCATTTGATAGATGAGGAAACCGAGGCACAGAGAGGTGACTTGCCCAGGATCACACCATCAGTGAGCAATGGAGCTGGGACTGAGACCTAGACAGTTGGTTACCAGATTCATGCCTCACTCACACCTCCTCGGAGAATCCTTGGCTTTCATCACCTCCCCTCCAAGGCTGAGGATGACCCAGGGCTCCTAGAGGGCACTGCTCCGTCTCTCCCGCCCACCCCACACTCGAGATGACCACGGGCCCCACACTCACTTGCCCTCGGAGCCGTAGCTGTTCATGCTGTCCTCGATGGACTCGTGGCTGGCCTGGCGCAGGGTCCGGCTGGGCATCTCCACTGCCAGGCCAGTCTCCGTGCTCCTCTGGATGGCCCCCTTCAACCTCCGGCTGTCCCCTTCTGGGCAGAGTGGTCGAGAGAGATGGGGAGAGAGACACGGGATGGGGAGGAATAAAGAGACCAGACCTCTGGTTAGTCTTTCAGAGGCTGGTGGCTGCCCAGCATTGGTTTTCACGCCCCACCTGGTTCATCAACCTCCTCCAACCACCAGCCTCACCTGCACGCACCCTCCCAGGGGCAGCCTGCCCTTTATACTCACCCATCAAACAGCATCACTTGAGTTCTCTTAACTGGCAGAGTCATTTACATGTACTTTTTTTTTTTTTTTAATTGAAGTATAGTTGATTTACAGCATTGTGTTAGTTTCAGGTGTACAGCAACGTGATTCAGTTTTTTTTTTTCAAATTAAATTCCATTATAGGTTATTACAAGATATTGAATATAATCCCCTGTGAAGAAGTGAAGTGAAAGTCGCTCAGTCATGTCTGATTCTTTGCGACCCCATAAACTGCATCCTGCCAGGCTCCTCTGTCTGTGGAATTCTCCAGGCAATTCTACTGAAGCGGGTAGCTGTTCCCTTCTCCAGGGGATCTTCCCAACCCAGGGAGCGAACCCAGGTCTCCCGCACTGCAGGCGGATTCTTTACTGTCTGAGCCACTAGGGAAGCCCAAGAATACTGGAGTGGGTAGCCTATCCCTTCTCCAGGGAATCTTCCCGATCCAGGAATTGAACCCAGGTCTCCTGCATTGTAGACAAATTCTTTACCAGCTGAACTACTAGGAAAGCCCTATAATTAAATCCCTGTGTTATACAGTAAATCTTTGTTGCTTATCTATTTTATGTACAGTAGCTTGAATCTGTTAATCCCATACTCCCAATCTCTCCCTCTCTCCCCTTTAGTAACCACAAGTTTCTTTTCTATGTTTATGAGTTTGTTTCTGCTTTGTATATAGATTCATTTGTCTTGTTTCTAGATTCCTCACATAGGGGTTATCATATGGTATTTGTCTTTCCCTGTCTGACTTACTTCACTAAGTATAGTATTTTCTAGGTTCAACCAACATGTACTGTTTCTTGCATTCATTTCTGCCCTGCAATCTTCTCCAAACCATTTCCCTCCTCCTCTTCAGCTACTATTGAGCACCTACGATGTATCATATTCTCTGTCAAGTGCTTTTCGTGGACTTAAACCAGAATTTCTCTACCTCAGCACAACTGGCAAGGGGACGCGTTACTGCTTAGCCGCCAGGCGCTGCTGCGTGTGCTGCGGGAGGCCTCACCAGCCTCCCTGGCCTCTGTCCACTAGATGCCAGCCCTCTTTCCAGGTCAGTCCTGTCAGTCAAAAATGTCTCCAGACGCTGCCAAACATCCCCTGGGGCGGGGACAAAGATCACCCTTGATCAAGGATCACCCATCTAGACCATTGGCTCTGAAACCACACTGGATCTCCTCACAGACTGTGAAACTTTGGGCAAATTACTGACCTCCTGGGCCTCCACTTTCTTGGCTGTAAAATGGGAGAACAACATGGTCCCCTACCCTGCTTTTCCATTTTTTGGCTGCACCACATGGTATGTAGGATCCTAGTTCCCCAACCAGGGATTGAACCCATGCCCCCTGCAGGGGAAATATGACCACTGGCCAGCCAGGGAAGTCCGATGCTCTTCCCTTCTGTCCCTGCCTCTAACCACCCTCTCCCCGATTCGGCAGCTCACACCTTCACTTCCAGTGCGATCAAACGTCATCCGATCCCAGCTCTCCTTGAGCCTCTCCTGGCCTGGCCTCTCTCTGCCCAGTGCTGTCGTGGTTTTCTTCCTGACGTTCTCACTTCCCGTGATGTATTCTTCACTGTCCGTTTACTGATTAGCCTCCTCCACAAAGAAGGTAAACCCCATGAGGACAGCGAATCTCACTGTGTCAAATGTTGAAGCCCCAGGGCCAAGAGCAGAGTCTAGCCATTGGAAAGTGAAAGTCGCTCAGTCATGTCCTACTCTGTGACTCCATGGACTATACAGTCCACAGAATTCTCCAGGCCAGAACACTGGAGGAGGTAGCCTTTCCCTTCTCCAGGGGAATCTTCCCAACCGAGGGAGTGAACCCAGGTCTCCTGCATTGCAGGCGGATTCTTTACCAACTGAGCCACCAGGTAAGCCCAAGAAAACTGGAATGGGTAGCCTATCCCTTCTCCAGTGGATCTTCCCAACCCAAGAATCAAACCAGGGTCTCCAACATTGCCGGCGGATTCTTTACCAGCTGAGCTCTCAGGGAAGCCCCTAGCCTTTGGAAGTGCTCACATAATAACTGCTGGATGGACGGGTATCCGCCTGAGAGTGGGGTTAATCTTCAGCCATCCAGGAAGCAGTTGCTCCTGCTTGCTCTACTTTTAGCACTGAGGACATGGGGTTAGGGGACCGGTCCATGCCCGAGGGCCAGAAGGTGGAAGTGGAGGCATGGGGGTGAGGATTTGACACCAAAGGGGTAGCTTTGCTTCCGTGCTTCACAGCCTGGTGATCAAGGCAAGCTTTACTCCCCCCATCACCCTGGAAGGGTGTGGGTTCTAGGAGTGGAGGTGGATCTTTAGTGGGACCTTCCCTGCCTCCCCAGAATCTGGGATGAGCTGATAGATCTCGGCCTTCAGCAGTGCTCACAAATGGACCCACCCAAACCCCATCATCCTGCTGAGTGAAAGGATGGGGAGCTGGGTCTGTGTGTGGGGAGAGAGGGTGAGGCTGGGGCACCTCCTGCTGGACTTCTCCCCATCTCCCTCCTCCCACCTCAACGATGGTGCCCCCTTCCTCCCTGACCTGCAGGCAGATACGTGTGCACCCAGAGACATAGATGCTGTGTGTGCTTCTCAGAGGGTGTGCCCACATGTTCCTCTCCTACACACATCTGAGTAATTCAGGCACACAGATGCCCACGTACTCAGAAAGTTAAACACACACACACACAGGAATATGCCTGCAAAGATGCAGTCTGTCACCCTATGTCTAAGTGTCCACATCTGTGTGCTGCCATGAGTCTCAGCCCTGGAGGAGGGCATGGCAATCCACCCAGCTTTCTCGCCTGGAGAGTCCCATGCACCGAGGAGCCTGGCTGACTACGGTCTGTAGGGCTGTGAAGAGTTGGACACAACTGAAGCGACTTAGCACACATGCACCCCTGGGTCTCTGCACACCTGCCATTCTACTTCTGAGGCTAAATGGGCAGGTGTCTGGGCGTGTGCCAGTCACACACAGACACATCACCATAAGACATGTACACCAACCCACTCAAGAAAGCACACAGAGAAACGGACACAGTGTGCATGTGTGTGTGTGTGTGTGTGTGTGTGTGTGTGTGTGTCTGTGTCTGTGTGTGTGTGTCCCCTGGGGTTTCTTGACCATGTGGGGGAAGGTGTGTCTCCCTGTGTGCTTCCGGTCATCCCGCCCCTTGTTCTTTCCCTCATTTGTATCTGAAGTCCCTCTCCCAATAGTTCTCTGTTTCTCTGCGTACAGCAGGCTCAGGGGCACAGAAAGATTCAGAAAAACACACGTGTTCACACAGACTCACAGGCACAGAGAAACATCCCTCCACTCACTCACACACACGCACGTGCATGTATACACACACAAAGACACACACACAAGCAGAGTCATGTCCAAGGACAACACCCTCCCTACACCGGAGATACACTAACACACAAATTTCATCTCTGGATCCTTTTGGGGATACTTGACCTAAGACACCTGGCTAAGCTGTTATCCTAAGGAAGTTAAGGTTCAAACATTGTTGCACAGGTGGGTCCCAAATCACAATGGAAACATCATTCCCTCCAAGAAAACCAGTGATAAAAAGAGCAGCTGCACAAAGATGCAGGCATGGAAGTTCCGAGGGGATGGTTAACGGGGTCAAAGGAGAGGTTCTGTTGTCCACGGTTATCATAAGGCTCCACAGACCCGGAGTTTGAGTCCTCTACACTTCAGGTTTCAACTGTGAGGCTGCCCCAAGCTGGCCACTGTGATGTACAAGTAAACGGAGTGTGGGTGACCTATTTTTGGCGACCCATTCCTGCCTGCTGTACCCTGTGGGTTTTAAGTCCCTCCTCTCCCAACTTGTGCAGATTGTGTGTGTGTGCTTGTGTGTGTGTAGCTGGGGGTGGGGGAAGGCAGCAGGCAGAGGGTGTGTGTGGACAGCCAGAGTCCCAGCAAACCACAGCAGCAACTTCAGGTACCAACACTGCTATGTGCTAAGCACACACCTGATGAGGACGGAAGAGGGAACAAGAAGGAAAGGGTTCTTGCCTCCCTGGAACTCACAGCTCAGAGGCCAAGGTGGACATTAAGCACAGGATCACACTGATTATAATCACAAGTATGTAAAGGGTTTTGAGGAGCAAGAAGAGATGTAATGATAGCACTCACCAGGGGAGGGTAAGAGGAGGGAGACTAAGGCAGGAAACTGATTCCTGCATCATTCGAATGACAGTCACTGCAGATCCGCCCCTTGGCCTCCGTGATGGGGGATTCTAGTGGACCCCTCCTGTGCCTGAGCATTGGCAGCACCCTAGACATGAGACCCTGGCTACCCAGTCCTTAGGTTTCCTTTCTCTCTGCCTTTCCCTTGCTGATTTCATTCCCGGCCCCCATGAGGACCACCTTAAGCAAAAGAATCCTATGCCTCAATCTGCAGCCCTTAACTCTGTCAAGAGCAGTGCTTTGGGGCTTCTATGGCGGCTCAGGGGTCAAGAATCCGACTGCCAATGCAGGAGACCTGGGTTTGATCCCTGGTCTGGGAAGACCCCACATGCAACCACAACTGCTGAGCCTGTGCTCTAGAGCTCAGGAGCTGTAACTGTGGAAACCCACACGCCCCAGAGCCCATGCTCTGCAACAACAGAAGCCACCGTGGGACCCCTCTGGAGGTCCAGTGATTCAGACTCCAGGCTTTCAATGCAGGGGGGCACAGGTTCGATTCCTGGTGCAGAACTAAGATCCCACAAACTGCACCACATGTCCCTCCAAAAAGAGAATGAGAAGCTCAAACACCATAATTAGAGAGTAGCCCCTGCTTACTGAAACTAGAGAAAAGCCCAAGCAGCAACAGAGACCCAGCACAGCCATAAATAAATAAATAAAATTATGAATCAAAAGAGAACAATTCTTCCAACTGCATCGTGGACATCACTCCCTGGATGAGGCACTGGCTTCCTGAATGCAACTTGTCCCACCCCACTTCCCCCAAACAATTCCTTTTGACTTCTGTTCCCAGTTTTCCCTGCCTCCCAGACCCAGAACCCCCAAGGACCTCTCTGATCTTTCCCCCTTTCTCATTAGATGCCAGGTTGTATCAAATCTTTGCCCTTAATATCTCTTAGCTCTCTCCTTTTCTGTCCATTTTCACTGCCAACCACCCTAATTATCCAAGTCTAAATTATTTCAACAACCTCCTAACTAGTCTCCCTGCTTCCAACCCACCCACTCAGCAAGTCATTAACAGATTAACAATCTTAAAATACCACTTCAGACCAAGAAATTCCCTTCCTAGTAATTCATAAATTCACAAACAGACAAGTACACTAAGCTATGCAAGAAGAGACTTCCCCACAGGATCACTTACACCAATGGAATGCTGGAATTAAGGGTCTGTCAATGGGGATGGCTTTACTAAATGACACATCCCCACAATAAAACACTGTAAAACGTCAGAAAGAATCATCAAGACCTACATCTTCAGTGATACAGAAAGACTGCTTCAGCATACTGTGGAGTTAAAAAAGCACAGTGCAGGATGGTATGTAAAACAGAAGACCATTTTTGTAAAGCTATAGATAGTTAGCTTTCTCTTTCTCTTTATGCATAGACACAGAAAAACCTGGGAGGATATGACCCAAACTGTTAATGGGGAATAACGATAGGAAGAAAGATCACTAGAGGGTGTGTGAGAAGATTTGTTTTTCTGGTAACTTTTAAAAAATTAATTTCTCTTGGACTGCACTGGGTCTTCGTTGCTGCATTTTCTCTAATCGCTGCTCTCTGGTTGCAGGGCACGGGTTTCTCATTGCTGACGCTTCTCTTGTAGAATACGGGCTTCAGGGCACTCGGGCTTTAGTAGGCTTGGCTGTTCCGTTCCACGCGGAATATCCCTAGACCAGGGATCGAATCATGTCCCCTGCGTTGGCAGGCAGATTCTTAACCACTGAACCACCAGGGAAGTCCTTTTGTAACTTTTTCGTCTAAGGATATGATACAGATAGAAATGTGAACAAACCTTTAGTGTACAGCTTGATGGGTTTTCACAAAATAAGCACACGTGTATCCAGCAGCCAGATGAAGAAACAGCATTGCCAGGATCCCTGAGGTCCACAGTGCCCAGTCTTCCAGGCTATATTACTCCAAGAAGGCAGCCACTATCCTGATCTCAAACACCAGATATCAGTTTTGCCGTTTTTAGACTTTATACACAGAGCATGGTCTTTGGGGGGCCAGGGTTGGCTTCTGCTCAACATTATGCCGACTACATGAGATACACCCACACTGCTGTACGTAGCTGTAGATTGTTAATCATCACTATTATACAGTCTTCTACCGTATGAACATTCTGGAGCACAACCTACTTATCCATTGTACTGTTGATAGGCATTTCATTCCCCACCCCGCCCCAGGCTAGGGCTATTAGAAATGATCCTGCTGTGATTACTTTAGCACATGGCCTTTGCTGAATATTTGCACCTGTGTATCTCGGAAATATACCTAAGGGTGGAACTGCTGGGTCATAGGGCAAGCATCTCTTCAGCTTTAGCAGATGCTGCCAAATGATTTTCCAAAGGAGCTGTACCGATTTACACTCCAATCAGCCCAGTAGGGATATTTTATTTCTCTTTTGTAGGCTGTGGTATCTTCTCAAGGTTTTGTAGTTAAATGTATGAATTCTAGAATGGAAATGAAGGTAAAATCTAAATTTATAAATAAATCATAACCTCATACCATGATCCTATTTAAAACCTTACAATGGCTCCCCACTGCCCCTCAAATGAGGTACCCCAGGTATTTACGACTCAACATTACCTGATTCCCCCCATCTGCTCCTTGTTTCCTCTCCACTTCTGCACTCCAGCCCAGCTGAGAAACTCTTTGCTTCAGGTACATCCTCCATAGCTTCCTCCTCCCCATTCTCTCTCCTTTACTTTCCTTCCATCCTCATCTTCCCTATCAAAATTCTAACCATACTCCGAGTTAAGCTTTAAATAATAGTTTATCAGGAACTCACCAAACCCTTAAGGCTGTCACGAGGATTAAATATAATGAGGGTATGTAATAATATAATGACATTGAATCCTCTGACATCCTAGGTGGGCTGTAGCACACAGTAAGCACTCAACAAGATGACTATTATTAACATTAGTGTTACCAAAAAACTATTCGTATCACTACTGTGCCAGATGCTATGCCTACTGTTTTGCATAGGATCTTCTCATTTTAATTCTCACAATAAGTTGTGAGATAACTACTATCCCTTTTTACAGGATAAGAAAATAAGGATAAATAAGGTTAAGTAACCAATCCAAGGACACACACAGCTACTAAGGGCAGAACTGGAATTCAAGTCATGTCTTTCTGACTCATGTTTTTAATGAACCACTAAACTCACTATGCTCTATCACAGAATTCAAATGCCATCTCTTCCACAAACCCTTCTCTGATCAAACTCTCTGAGTCCCAGGGGGCACTTTGTCTTCACTTTTATTGGGTATCTATTCCACTGCACCTTGAAATACAGTCCTTGGTTAACCTACTTGATATTCTGTCTGCTGTGTAAGCTCATTCCGCCTTCATTTCCCTTCAGAACCGTGGACAGCACCCAGCATTGCCCATCCCACTAACAGTGTGTTTAATTGAATTGCTTTTATTTTTAGAACATCCTCAAGAATGTAAATCCTCCAGTAAAGAAAACAAGTGAGTCTCATTCAGTTGTCCATACTGAGTATGAATGTGTTATTGTACCTCCTCTCAAAAGCAAGTATCCATGAAGAAATGATCATAAATCACCAGTTGACAATATTTTTAGCACTTACTCTTTACCAGACACTACTTTACATATATATATAGATAGATATACATATATGCATGGTATTTACATATGTTGTGCTATTCGCTTAGTCATGTCCAACTCTTTGTGATCCCATGGACTGTAGCCCGCTAGGCTCCTCTGTCCTTGGGGATTCTCCAGGCAAGAATACTGGAGTGGGTTGCCACAACCTCCCTCCAGGGTATCTTCCCAACCCAGGGATGGAACCCAGGTCTCCCGTATTGCAGGCAGATTCTTTACCGACTGAACCACCAGGGAAGCCCTTATATGTTAAATTAATATAAATTATAATATACAAATTGTGTGTGTGTGTGTATGCCAAGTCACTTAATTCATGCCTGACTCTTTGTGACCCCATGGACCGTAGAATTGCCAGACTCTTCTGTTGATGGAAGTCTCCAGGCAAGAACACTGGAGTCTGTTGCCATTTCCTCCTCCAGGGGATCTCCCTGGCTCAGAAATCAAACCTCTATCTCATGTCTCCTATATTGGCAGGCACGATCCTTACCACTAACACCACTGGAAAGCCCAATATAAAAATTATAAATTTATAAATGTTTATATACTTATATAGGTTCTTATAGGTGTGTACATGTAAAATTTAGCCATAACTCTGAAAGTATCATTATCCTGATTTTGCAAAAAGGAGCCAAGCTCAAAGCAGTTCAGCAACTGGCCCAAGGCTACAGCAGACAAGACAGAGCTAGGCTTTAAGTCCAGGTTATCTGTGAGATCATGTACTCTTAAGCACTTAAGACTGCAGTGATGTAGAAATGGGAGGGAGAGGAGGGAAAGAGGGAAACCATTCTCCACTTTGACATTTTACCCAAGATGGATCTTTACAGCTTTGTTTTCAAGATGAGAAGCCCAAAGCTGAGAAAGGTTGTATGACTTGCTGCAGGTCCCCAGGTTCTGAAACCCCTAACCATGCCACTGTCCACAGTAATCCCATGTCTGTGAGTGGTGCTGCCTCAGTCCATATGAGAGCCTGTGAAGTCCTCCATACACAGAGCTCTGGGCCAGAAGGTTACTTAAAACTAGGATAATGCCCTGTGGCTCACTGCTCTCCCTTCCCACACTCCTGCCTTTCCTGTCTCTTTGAGATAAATACCCTAGAGGTTCCATGGTCAGCCTCTTCCTGGCCTAGCTATTCTCAGTGACTTCAAGTCTCACATCTCCCCCCTGCCCAGGTCCTAAAATTCACCTGAAAATCAAGGACTGGGCTGACAGACAGGAACTCAGGCCTCCACAGCCCTGATGCTGCTTCTGGCTGTGTCTCCAAGGACAGGTCAAGGAAGCACAAACCCTCAGGAAGAACCTTTCCCCTCTTCTCTCCAGAACTGGCAACATCTGCCTTCCCTTAAAGTCAGAGAAAACTTCTTTCGGGTGGAACTTAGTGGCCATCCACAGCAACGCCTTCCTTGAGCAGAAGCGCTACTGAGGCCCGGGAGGGACAAGGTGCAATGACCATGCTGGCTTTAGGATTCAGGTCTCAGGTGACACTGGCTGTAAGAGACGTGGGTTCGATCCCTGGCTGGAGAAGATCCCCTGGAGGAGGGCGTGGCAACCCACTCCAGTCTTCTTGCCTAGAGAATCCCATGGACAGAGGAACCTGGTGGGCTACGGTCCATAGGGTCACAAAGTCGGACATGACTGAAGTGACTTAGCATGCACGGACTCCTAATTACCAGCCTCTCAGCTCCTTATCACAGTAAACAGCCACTCGTGACTATTTCTGAAGCATTTTCAAGGGGCAGCAAAGCAAAGTGCTTAAAAGCATGGACAATGGATGGAACTTCTTGGGTGATCCAGTGGTTCAGACTGTGCTTCCATAGCTGTGGGCCCAGGTTCAACCTCTGGTTGGGAACTGAGATCCTACAGGCCACTTGGTACAGCAAAAAAATAAACAAATAAAGCATGGACAATGGAGCCTGATGGCTTGGGTTGTACAGCTGGTCTCAGTCACACTATTAGTAGTGCAATCTTGGGCAAATTATTTAACCTGTATCTCAGTTTTCTCCTCTTAAAAAAATGAATATAATAGTATGTGCTTCGTAGGATGTCTATAAGGATTAAATTAGTATTTTTTTCTCTTAAGTAGAATAAGGCCTGGCACATAGTAAGCACTATTTAATATATGACACAAATATGTATCAATCAATTAAGCAAACTGTCTAAAAAAAGCAAGAGAGTTCCAGAAAAACATCTACTTCTGTTTTATTGACTACGCCAAAGCCTTTGACTGTGTGGATCACAACAAACTGCGGGAAATTCTGAAAGAGATGGGAACACCAGACCACCTGACCTGCCTCCTGAGAAATCTGTATGCAGGTCAGGAAGCAACAGTTAAAACTAGACAGAATATGATGGACTGGTTCCAAAATGGGAAAGGAGTACGTCAAGGCTGTATATTGTCACCCTGCCTATTTAACTTATCTGCAGAGTACATCATGAGAAATGCTGAGCTGGAAGAAGCACAGACTAGAATCAAGATCACTGGGAGAAACATCAACAACCTCAGATAGGCAGATGACACCACCCTTATAGCAGAAAGTGCAGAGGAACTAAAGAGCCTCTCAATGAAAGTGAAAGAGGAGAGTGAAAAATTTGGTTTAAAACACAACATTCAAAAAATGAAGATCATGGCATCCAGTCCCATCACTTCATGGCAAATAGATGGGAAACAATGAAAACAATGAGAGACTTTATTTTCTTGAGCTCCAAAATCACTGCAGATGATGACTGCAGCCATGAGATTAAAAAACACCTGCTCCTTAGAAGAAAAGCTATGACCAACCTAGACAGCATATTAAAAAGCAGAGACATTACTTTGCCAACAAAAGTCCGTCTAGTCAAGCTATGGTTTTTCCAGTAGTCATGTATGGATGTGAGAGTTGGACTGTGAAGAAAGCTGAGCGCCGAAGAACTGATGCTTTGAACTGTGGTGTTGGAGAAGACTCTTGAGAGTCCTATGGACTATAAGGAGATCAAACCAGTCCATCCTAAAGGAAATCAGTCCTGAATATTCATTGGAAGGATTGATGCTGAAGCTGAAGCTCCAGTACTCTCACTACCTGATGCAAAGAACTGACTTCTTAGAAAAGACCCTGATGCTGGGAAAGATTGAAGGCAGGAGGAGAAAGGGACAACAGAGGATGAGATGGTTGGGTGGCATCACTGACTTGATGGACATGGGTTTGAGTAAATTCCAGGAGTTAATGATGAACAGGGAGGCCTGGCGTGCTGCATTCACACACAGTCACAAAGAGTCAGACACGACTGAATGGCTGAACTGAACTGACACTGCCTCCATGCCTCCTTTTGGGGGATACAAATTTGAGTCTGCTCCGCATCACCAAGGTCAGAGCTCACATCCCCACTTACTCCGGCCTGGACGACTGCCAGAGTCAATTAACTCAGAGGCTCCCAAGGACCTGCTTAGAGGCCAGTGTGAATATGCTGGGAACTTCGTTAAAACAGATTCCCTGGTCTCCTCTCCTGGAGATTCTGGTTCAGTAGGCCTAGGGTGGGAACCACGAATCTGCAGTTTGGGGAAATCTCTGGATAACTCAAATGCTTGCTCAGGAGATCACCGTACTCTAACTGGTGTCGCCAGCTGAGACACGTCCTCTTCTGTCAGTTCTCCACTCTGTGGCCTGCACGAACTTTCTAAAACTCAATCCTGAATATGTCATCTCTTCCATTTAAAATCTCCAATGAAACTCCACTGCTTGCAGAATAAATCCCAATAGCATTAACACACATTGCCTTTCTGACCTGGTCCCAAACTACATTTCTGGTCTTTTTTTCCTCCCTTTCCCCAGTGGGCTCTGCGTTCCATTCACACTGAATAATTCAGGTAACCCCAAATAGTCCACATGACCAACTACCCCCAAATACCTTACCTATCATCTCATAGCAAATTCTCAGCATTTTCCTCTCTAGAGAAAGATGCTTTTAAAAACAACTGTTTGTTGACGCATAATATGCAGAAGTGTGCAATTACATAGTGTACAACTCTAAGCACACAGCTTGACAAACATTACAAAGTGTACTCATTTATAGAACCAGCACCAAGACCAAGAAACAGGATTATCGATGTTCCAGAAACACCTCACAAGTAGCAGTCACTTCCCCTCCAAGAGTAGCACTATCTGGCTTCTAACAGCCCAAATTGGCTTCACCTGTTTTGTACTTCCATATACACAGAATCACCTAGTATATACTCTTCAGGGTCCGAGTTCTTCCACTTAACATTACGTTTGTGAGATTCATCCACGCTGATTGCTTCACTGCAGTTCATTTATTCTCATGGCTTCACTGTCTAACATTGTATGAATATATCCAAATTATTTTTATTCTTTCTACTGTCGATGAGCATTTGGGTAGCTTCCAGTTTGGAGATATTACAAATAGCTCTGCCAGATACAATCTTGTGCGTGTCTTTTGGTGACCATCTGTGTACACTCCTTCTGGCACATACCTAGGAATGAAATCACTGGGTCATAGGGTACGCATTTGACATGCTCTTTAAATGGGTTAAGCATGATGTGGACTGAAAAGCTTAACACGTTAGATTATCCTTCGGCAAGAAGCAATACTCTGAAGAAATGAGGTACAGGGCTAGAATATTTTGGGAGCAATACTGAGAAAACTGTTGACTAACTGCCTGACTTACATACATATTCCTCAAATGTATATTTGTTAAGGGAATGTACAGAGGGCAAAGAGCACCAGGACAAGAGAAGGAGAAGTGGAAAAGGCCTGAGACATAGTAGGCTTTCAAAAAGTGCTGGGGATTATAATTAACCTCTTCAAGGGTCAGGAGTCAATGGCCCACTATGGACACTATGCACGCATGCCCACTGACACTATGCACGCATGCCCACTGACACTATGCACGCATGCCCACTGACACTATGCACGCATGCCCACTGACACTATGCACGCATGCCCACTGACACTATGCACGCATGCCCACTGACACTATGCACGCATGCCCACTGACACTATGCACGCATGCCCACTGACACTATGCACGCATGCCCACTGACACTATGCACGCATGCCCACTGACACTATGCACGCATGCCCACTGACACTATGCACGCATGCCCACTGACACTATGCACGCATGCCCACTGACACTATGCACGCATGCCCACTGACACTATGCACGCATGCCCACTGACACTATGCACGCATGCCCACTGACACTATGCACGCATGCCCACTGACACTATGCACGCATGCCCACTGACACTATGCACGCATGCCCACTGACACTATGCACGCATGCCCACTGACACTATGCACGCATGCCCACTGACACTATGCACGCATGCCCACTGACACTATGCACGCATGCCCACTGACACTATGCACGCATGCCCACTGACACTATGCACGCATGCCCACTGACACTATGCACGCATGCCCACTGACACTATGCACGCATGCCCACTGACACTATGCACGCATGCCCACTGACACTATGCACGCATGCCCACTGACACTATGCACGCATGCCCACTGACACTATGCACGCATGCCCACTGACACTATGCACGCATGCCCACTGACACTATGCACGCATGCCCACTGACACTATGCACGCATGCCCACTGACACTATGCACGCATGCCCACTGACACTATGCACGCATGCCCACTGACACTATGCACGCATGCCCACTGACACTATGCACGCATGCCCACTGACACTATGCACGCATGCCCACTGACACTATGCACGCATGCCCACTGACACTATGCACGCATGCCCACTGACACTATGCACGCATGCCCACTGACACTATGCACGTATGCCCACTGACACTATGCACGCATGCCCACTGACACTATGCACGCATGCCCACTGACACTATGCACGCATGCCCACTGACACTATGCACGTATGCCCACTGACACTATGCGTGTATGCCCACTGACACTATGCGTGTATGCCCACTGACACTATGCATGCATGCTCAGCTGTGTCCCACTCTTTTGTGACCCCACGGACTGTAGCCTCCCAGGATGCTCTGTGCATGGGATTTTTCAGGCAAGAATACTGGAGTGCATTGCCATGCCCTTCTCCAGGGGATCTTCCTGGCCCAGGGATTGGACCTGAGTCTCCTGAATCAGCAGGCAGATTCTTTACCACTGAGCCACCTGGAAAGCCCACTGACACCACCTCTCACAAAGTTGTCATTATTTCGTTGATTCTAAGACACATTTTCTGACATCGATGAAATTAAGATGTAAAAGACAACTGAGCATGTCAGAGTTAAATTCTGACATGTTTTTTCTCTCTTTCGGTGGTACAGAAAATAAAAGTTGTGATGTAATTAGCCTGACAGCCAAGTGCAGACGGAACTGTCCGTGGTGCTGATTGGGGCAGGGGTTCTGGGCTTGCCTCAGGCAGAGATAGCTGCTCACAGAGAGGGGAGACCTCAGAACTAAGTAACCCTACCCCTGTTTGTTTTAGAACCACAGGTCCTTCCCACAAGCTTGTTGATGTCTCCAATTCCACCCTTCCATGTAAAGACAGGAACTCCTGCTACTTACTCAGCTCAGCCAGAGCATATGATAGGTACTCAGTATCCATTACTTCATCCAAGCCACACAACCACTATTGTCTCCATTTTCAGAAGAGAAAACTGACTCAAGGAGGCTAGTGAACCTGCCCAAGATGGCAAAGCTGTTACACGGAAGCATGATCCCAGTTCAGGGTAGACCAGAGTGTAATTTTTGCCCTTTAGACCACTTTTCATTGGGCAAGAAAGGGCAGAGTCCCACAGACGTTTTTCCAAGAGGATGTGAAGGGGAAAGAGGGAGAAAGCATGAAGAGGCACAGAGGAAACAGGTAGGAGCAAGGGAGGCAAAGAGCACGTGATGAGGATCTGAGAACACTAGAGAGACAGAATTTGAAGATTTTGAGAGGATCAACTGATAATGAGCTTGGTGACTCTAAAGGGTTCTGTTCCCAGACAGAAATGTCATTCTCACTTATCCAATGAAGTATATACTTATTGAGCTCATTTTCTACACTAAGCTTTTCTTGGTCTTGCAGATTCTTCTTTTAATATTTATTTGTATTTATTTGCCTGGGCCAGGTCTTAGTTGCAGCTTGAGAATTCTTAGTTGGAGCATGTGGGATCTAGTTCACTGACCAGGAATCAAACCTGGGCCCCCTGCATTGGGAGTGTGGCGTCCAAGCCACTGACCACCAGAGAAGGCCCTGGTCTTGCAGATTCTAAGACACAGTCCTTGCCCTTAAGGGAATTATAATTAATAGACAGGGAGGGGAGATGAAACAGAAATATTGATCATTTATTTTAAAAAAAAACGTACTAAATGCCTTATCCATGCCAGGGCCTGTGCTGAAGACTCCTAACACAAGTGAACTAAAAGAAGACCTGCCCCCAACTCCCAGTCTACCAGGAGTCAGCCAAGTAAAGGGGCAATTTTTAACACAAGGCATTATAATTATAACATAGTATAGTTCAAGAGCAGAGATACACACCATATTAGAAGAATTGAGGAAAAGAGTAATTAATACAGCACTGGAAATAGAGGCAGCGTCTGGGTTTTAAGGAGAATTACTTAGCTGCTGAGTTATACTTGACTGCCAATCAAATCTTAAGATTTTATTGTTGACAGAAGTGCTACCTTTTGGGAGACTATAGTCAAAGGCTATACTGACAAATGGAAAACATGTAGAGGGAAGGCAAAAATGTGAAACCAAAATACAAACTGAGGACAAAGAGTTCCGAAAGCAGAGGAAATGCATTTGGGGAAGGGGAAGGTAGTGTAACTTGGCTGGGTGTCCAGGGAAAAGCCATTCCCTCTCCTCAAGCTTCCAGTCTATCTCGAGCGTGGGAAGATTCCAGAGTGGGAAGATTTCCTGGAGAGGGGGCATCTCAGCCATTACTGGAAGCCATTTACAATTCCCACAAGTTTCCCCAGGAAGTATTCCCACCAGCTCTTGGGACAAGCTGAGCAAGCTTTGGGAGAGTTGGGTTGTGAGCAAAAGGAGAGTCTCTGGTTCCATCTGGCACTAGGAAGCTTCACAATCCACACAGCTTTCAGGGCTTCCGGGATCTGCCCCAAACCTATACTACAGGTCTGACGTCACGTACACACCAGGTGCTCCACACCGATTACTCACCACTCGCCAAACAGCCCACAGGCTTCCGTCTGAAGAGCACAGGCTCTGGAGTCTGAACGACTGGTCTTGGGACTCGAAGCACCCCTCTGCTACTATCTGAGTAAACTAAAGGAAGTTACTGAACCTCTCTGAGCCTCGGTTCCCTCAAAAAACAGAATTAGTCATAGAACCCATTTTACATTGCTGTAAGGATTAAACGTATTGGAGAGCTATCACTGGGGTGTGCTGCAGTAACAAATGACCCCCAAGTCTCAGTGGCTTATAGAAACATGGTTTAGTTCTTCCTCATATTAAATGTCCTCTGTGAGTTAGGCATGGCCCTACTCCATGAATTAATTCTTCTGGGATGCAGGATGAAGAAGAAAGAGCATGTCCTACCAAGGGCATTTACTCTTCTCATGGTGGAGAGAAAACAGAAATGATGGAACCATGCGACAGCTCTTCTAGTTACTGCATTTTTCCCTATTGTTGCCGATGAGTCACTAAGTCCTATCCGACTCTTTGTGACCCCATGGACTGCAGTGTGTCCTTTACTATCTCCCAGAGTTTGCTCAAACTCATGTCCATTGAGCCAGTGATGCCATTCAATCATCTCATCCTCTGTCACTCCCTTCTCTATGTATATTTCTCTAGGCTTATCTTTTAATATATAAAAATAAAGATAAAAACACGCCTCCCAGTACTGTGAAAAGGCCAAAGGTGCAGGGGAGGTAAGGAAGTTCTCCCCCTCGGCACAAACATTGGAAGGAGATCTCACCGAGCTGCCAAATGAGCTCCTGTAACGAGGCAGCATGTTTAGCCCGTTGCAGCCGAAGTCCACATTACTGTGAAATAAATCTTCTCATGCCCCTGTGGGGCTGAACTCTAGAATACAGCATATGCACAGTGACTGTCATGATAGGATGAAGGCACTCAGGGCAATTCCCTGGCAATCCAGTGGTTAGGACTCAGCACTCTCACTGCCAGGGACCAAGGTTCGATCCCTCGTCAGGAAGCTGTGATCCTCAAGCTGCACAACGTGACCGAACAAACAAACAAAAAAGATACAGGAACTCAGTAAATGATAGCCACTGTTACCAATAACGGCTTCCTTGGGAGCTCAGTTCGTAAAGACTCCACCTGCAATGCAGGAGACCCCGGTTCGATTCCTGGGTCAGGAAGATCTGCTGGAGAAGAGACAGTTTACTCACTCCAGTATTCTTGGGCTTTGCCTGCAATGCAGGAGACCTGAGTTTGATCCTTAGGTTAGGAAGATCCCCTGGAGGAGGGAAAGGCTACCTACTCCAGTATAATACTCTGAGATAGACAGCAGCATCCTCGATTCCCAGAAATTCTCAGAAAACTGACCCTCTGAGAACCGAAGCAGTTTGCCCAAGGTCCAACAAACAACAGGTGAGTGATGGAGGGACTGTGCAAAACAAACCCATCCTATCCATACCTAGAGCCGAACACAGATGTTCACAGCAGAATTATTCACAGTAGTCAAAAACTGAAACAACCCAAATGTCCATCGACAGATAACTACATAAGCCAAATATATATTCAGCTATTGGAATATTATTCAGCCGTAAAAAGGAATGAATTACTAATTAATGCTACAAAAGATGAAGCTTGAAAATATGCAAAATGGAAGAAGCAAGTCACAAAAGAACACATATTCCATTGATGTGACTATATGAAGTGTCCAAGAGGAGGCAGATCCATAGAGATAGAAAATACAGGCTAGTCGTTGCTAGGGGCTGGATTGAGGGGGGACTAGAGGGTGACAACTAATGGGTACGCGTTTCTTTCGGGGGTGACGAAAGTGCTCTGCAGCTGACTGTGGTGATGACTGCATACCTCTGCAATGTAGCAAAAGCCATCCAACTGTACACTTTAAATAGGTGAGCTGCATGGTATGCGAATGATCTCAGTAAAGCTCTGTGTCTGTGTGCATGTGTGTGTGTGGTTTCCCAGGCCCTGCTGTTAACCCCTAGTCTATACTGACTCGAGAATCAGGCAGCCGGCAATGTCAGGGTGAGTAGGCTTTTCAGGTCATCACTGGCCTCTGCCACGGGCAAGAGAGGACTCCAGCTAAGCAAGAGGCCTTTAGGATGGATTGGTTTGAACTCCTTGCAGTCCAAGGGACTCTCAAGAGTCTTCTCCAACACCACAGTTCAAAAGCATCAATCCTTCAGCTCTGCTCCCACTCAACTCAACCAAACCCCATGAGTGCTTAAAAACCAGTCCCTCCAGTAACAGACTTTATTTTCTTCGGCTCCAAAATCACTGCAGATGGGGACTTCAGCCATGAAATTAAAAGATGCTTGCTACTTGGAAGAAAAGCTATGACCAACCTAGACAAGTGTATTAAAAAGCAGAGACATCACTTTGCTGACAAAAGTCCATATAGTCAAAGCTATGGTTTTTCCAGTAGTAATGTATGAATGTGAGAGTTGGACTATAAAGAAAGCTGAGTGCTGAAGAACTGACGTTTTCAAATGGTGGTGCGGAAGAAGCCTCTTGAGAGTCCCTTGGACTGTAAGGGAATCAAAGCAGTCAATCCTAAAGGAAATCGACCCTGAATATTCATTGGAAGGACTGATGTTGAAGCTGAAGCCGCAATACTCTGGCCACCTGCTGCCAAGACCCAACTCACTAGAAAAGACCATGATGCTGGGGAAGATTGAAGGCAGGAGGAATTTTCCCAGGCCCTGCTGTTAACCCCTAGTCTATACTGACCCGAGAATCAGGCAGCCGGCAATGTCAGGGTGAGTAGGCTTTTCAGGTCATCACTGGCCTCTGCCACGGGCAAGAGAGGACTCCAGCTAAGCAAGAGGCCTTTAGGATGGATTGGTTTGAACTCCTTGCAGTCCAAGGGACTCTCAAGAGTCTTCTCCAACACCACAGTTCAAAAGCATCAATCCTTCAGCTCTGCTCCCACTCAACTCAACCAAACCCCATGAGTGCTTAAAAACCAGTCCCTCCAGTAACAGACTTTATTTTCTTGGGCTCCAAAATCACTGCAGATGGGGACTTCAGCCATGAAATTAAAAGATGCTTGCTACTTGGAAGAAAAGCTATGACCAACCTAGACAAGTGTATTAAAAAGCAGAGACATCACTTTGCTGACAAAAGTCCATATAGTCAAAGCTATGGTTTTTCCAGTAGTAATGTATGAATGTGAGAGTTGGACTATAAAGAAAGCTGAGTGCTGAAGAACTGACGTTTTCAAATGGTGGTGCGGAAGAAGCCTCTTGAGAGTCCCTTGGACTGTAAGGGAATCAAACCAGTCAATCCTAAAGGAAATCGACCCTGAATATTCATTGGAAGGACTGATGTTGAAGCTGAAGCCGCAATACTCTGGCCACCTGCTGCCAAGACCCAACTCACTAGAAAAGACCATGATGCTGGGGAAGATTGAAGGCAGGAGGAAAAGTGGAAGACAGAGGATGAGCTGGTTGGATGGCATCACTGACTCAATGAGTTTGAGCAAACTCCTGGAGATAGTGAAGGACAGGGAAGCCTGGCGTACTGCAGTCCATGGGGTTGCAAAGAACTGGACACAACTTAGCAACTGAACAACAAACCAGGCACCACCACACAGGAGGGCAGCTAACCCAGCACCTTCCTAAGGCTTCCAGGTGAGAACCTCCCTACGCACTCACTCGGTGCATGCCGGGGTCTCCTGGTCACTGGATGGAAGTTCTATCCTTTACCTTTCAACAAGTCTCTCCTTTGATCTGGCCTGTTTAAACAAATCCCTCCTTTTAAGCAAATCCCTCTTTTTGATCTGGCCTAAACAGTCACAGAATAGCTGGGACCCATCTTGGACAGGGAGCCTAGGTTGCTTCCGACTCCCTCAAATGACAGCAAGGCTCATGGCCCTCTTGTAGACTGGCTAGGGTGTCTAGACCTCAGCAGGTACTCCATACACCTTCAAGAAACCAAAGGTGACACTCTCCAAATCCAGATCTATGCTTCTCAAACTTTAAAGTGCAACTGAACCAACTAGAGACCTGGTTAAAATGCAGATTCTGATTTGGTAGGTGCGGGTGGGGCCTGAGAATCTCCATTTCTATCAGCTCCTAGGTGAGGTGGATGCTGCTGATCTGTAGCCCACACTTTGAGTAGCAAGACATTAATCCATTCTGCTCTCTCTCTTTTCTGACGGCTTTACCTTTCTTAGGTTGTACAAGGCTCCTCTCGAGAAGCTGATGAAAGCTATTCTCCTTTTCCTTAGAAAAGCACCTGTCAGCACATACACACGGAACACTGCATAATATTTTGAGGCCTGCAGTCCATGGGCTAAAAACCCTTCTTTGGGACAAACCATAGTTCTCATGGAAAAGAGGATATGGTAGAGGACCAATGGAAAAAAGTCCCAGCAGAGTTAGGACTCCTGGGTCTGGTCCCAGCTCCACTGTGGACTCCTGAGTAAAATCTGCTAAGTTTCTGTCCCCCTCTGACCTTCAGTTTCCTCACCATGAGGGGACTGGACTAGACTCTGATGATAAATAGGTTTTTTCTTTTTTTGCCAACTCTGATAGCTGTTACCTAAAATATTCGTTGTTAAGAATTCTTAGGCTGTGTCTAGATTTGGCAGAAAGCGTGCTGTGATTGATTGGTGGTGCCTGCCGTGGTCCCAGGAAAGGTCAGGGGGGAGGCTTAATTGATTGGTAATGTCTGCCAAGCTCCCAGGCCTGGAGGGCTATGGGCTTCCTGCCAGGTAACTAGCCTACACTGTGATAGCCCTTCCAGCTGCAACAACCCATAACTCATTTAGAGTCACCCCAAATTGAGGAAAGTGAGGTCTGTGCTTGTCCTCAAGGGGGCAGGAAGGGATTATTCTTTAAGCTGCTGGCTTCTCAAACCTGCTCCTCTGCAGCCCCCTTTGAGAGGAGGTAGCAGAATCCTGGTTCCATGGCAGAGAAGGACAGTGTGTCCTTGCGCTCCCATCTTTGGTTATTTTTAACTCCAAGGACAGAGACGCAAGCAGGAACTGAAATATAGAAGGGCTGCAATGGGCCACCCAGACTCCTGAGGGAGGGGAAGCCCCCACCCTCCCATCATCACCAAGTTGCTCCATCACTGGCCAAGTGAGAGTCAAGGCAAGCCGCCAAGGGCCAGGGGAGGGTTCCTCGCCTCCCGTGTGAACTTTTCCATGGCCCCGCAGACTACGGACCCTCAGCCGGCTCCTACCCCATCACCAATGTGTCCTGTCCATTCATACATCCAGTGCTGAGCTTGTCCCAGTGCTGGGAAGAGAGCATGGCTGTTGCTACCCCACCCCCACCCCCAGGCCTATGAGCTCTTCAAGAGCTGAGATGTGCTTCACTTCCTATGCTTAGAACCTGAGACTTAACCTGGCACAGAGGAGAGATTTATTGATTGCACATATTACACAGGTTTGTGATTCATCCAGCTCGGCATTTCACATGATGTTCTCTGCATGTGTTAAATAAGCAGGGTGACATGAATTTGAGCAAACTCCCGGAAAGAGTGGAGGACAGGGAAGCCTGGTGTGCTGCAGTCCACGTGGTCACAAAAGAATCAGACAGAACTTAGCGACCGAACAACATTACATCGGTGACATTGCCTGGAGTTTGAGGATCCTACGGGGGCCTGTCTCAGACTAAACGAGATCCACTGGCTCATTCACTCTCTCACCAAGCAGTTCTCTGAGCACCTTCTATATGTCAAGTACTGTTCTAGGCACTGGAGCTAAAGCAGGGAATAAAAATAAGGGAAACCATCTGTCCTCTTGAAGCTCCAATCCAGGAGAGGCAAGCAAGCACCAAAGCCCACAAATACATGAAGACAGAGCGGGTGACAGAGGTGACAAGTGGAGGGGTGAGTGCTCCAGCTTTAGACAGAGGTCAGGGGGTGGGGCTCACCATGATACAGGAAGCGGGTCAAGAAATGAGCCACGTGGCTATCTCAGGAGTAAGCGGTCCCAACACAGAGGACACAAACATACAGACCCCAGGGTAGATTTACATTTGGCGTGTCCGACAAACAAGGAGGCCAAAGCAGCCGGAGCAGAATGAGTGAGGGGAATTGTCTGAGATGATGCAGGACAGACTTGGGGAAACAGGCACGCTTTGCATTGAGTGTGGCACACAGTGCACGGCAACAGCAGTGATGATGAAGACCACCACAAGGTCGACGGAGATGACACAAGCAGCTGGGCATGTGCTGGGTGCTGTACTACCCAGTTAACAAGGACTCGTTTACTGAATTCTATAATTGAAACCGATTCCATATTACCCCATTTTACAGAAGGAGAAGCTGAAGTTCAACAAGATTTATGCAGCTGAGAGGTGGCCGGGCTAGAACGGGAATGCTGGCCATCTGGGCCAGAGTCTGCTATCTTCCGATCACACCAGCCCTGTTGCACAGACCCTATGAGTTACACTTTGCTTCCCTCCCTGAGTTCTTAAACCGTTTGGACTCCTTTAAAAACCTTTTGAAAGCAGTATACCTCCATTTAAAAAAAAATAAATTCTGGTTTTCTACAAGAAAAAAAAAATACAGATGCACAACCACACAACTTGGACATGATTTCAGAAAGCCAAGGTGATGACTTCTGGCCCCCAAAGGAAACCCTTTACAAACATGTGTAGCAAAAGCAAGAATTGTCAGAGCTTTCCAAAGAGGCAGGAGGGGAACCTGGGTTCCTGTAAGACTAGTTAAAAATACTACAATTTGTCAGGAGTCTACCAGGAGTAAGGCAGTTAGAGAGTTGTTGTAGTTCACTTAACCCTGTGAGGTGATAGTTAGTAAGCCCACTTTACAAATGGGGACACTGAAGCAGAGAGAGGGTAAATGACTCGACCAAGATCACACAGCTGGAACTGGGCAAAACTGGAATCTACTCCAGGTGTAGCCGACCCCAGACCTCAGTCTCTATTCCAGACAGCCTCTTTCTGGGTTCCTGAACTGCACCCCTCATCTTCCCAGAGAGGGCAAGAAATGTGCTTCAGGGCTCAGAGTTCAACATATTCAGAGCTGGGTTTAGATCTGTACTGCCCAACAGAGCAGCCAAGAGCCACATGTGACAACTTAATGACAACTTTAAAAAATTCAGAATTTGATCCCACAGTTGCACTAACCACAGTTACAGTGCTGAACGGCCACATCTGGCCAGGGCCATTTTGGACAATGCAGAAACAGAACCTTCCATGGCAGAAATCTTTTATTGGACAGCACCAATCTAGAACTTGGTCTCTTGACCCTCAGCCCAGCGTTTCCCCACTGTCAGAGGCTATCAGAAATTAGATTTGCCTGATCAATGAGATACATGGAAGGAGACACAGGAACAGGGCAGCTGAAGTTGTGCAAAGGAGAGAGCAAGCTCAGAAAGGCTTGAACAAGGGAAGTTTAAGTCGACATCTTATACAGAATAAAAGACAGGAACCATCGGCTGGGGACCCACCTTGCCAGCAAGGAATCCGCCTGTATGTCTAATTATAGGGACCTTCTGCTAGCCACGGGCTTCCTTGGTGGCTTAACAGTAACGAATCTGCCTGCAATGCAATAGACCCAGGTTTGATCCCTGGGTCAGGAAGATCCCCTGGAGAAGGAAATGGCAACCCACTCCAGTATCTTTGCCTGGAGAATCCCATGGACAGAGGTCCCTGATGGGCTACAGTCCACAGGCTCACAAAGAGTCGGACACAACTGAGCGACTAACACTTTCAGTTGTCTGCTGGCCACGTTTCTCCCTGCCTTGTTGAAGTCTGTAGTTTCTTGAATGGAGACGGGGTCCTCCATCCAGTGCAGAGATCCTACTGAAAGGCCAGTTCCCCGGGAGAGAGAACTCGGTGGCTGAAGCTCCTGCCCACTTTCCTGGGACAGGAAGGAGGACGGGACAAGCTTCAGACCCAGCAAACCTGGTAGGGCCTGGACTTGGGGACGCCAGGCTGTCAGCACTGGCAGTGACTCAGGGTGGAGGGGCTAGAGCGGCAAACGGTGGACAAGGTGAGACCACGGCTGCCAGGATAGGCCAGAAGACCCAGACGGCCCTCGGGCTGCAAAGCCAGCAGGGGGAGATGGCTGCACCGCCAAGCTGCACAGAGGCCCCTGAGGACCCGTTTATGCCTCGAAGCCAACAAAAATGGATTTCTCTGGTGGAGTGCTGTGGAGGGAGAGAAGAGAAAGGACTCATGGTTGGCTCTAAACTGTCTGGCATGGGGGAGAAGGCTGGAGAAGCCCCTTAACCTGCACATAATGGTCTTAACCCTCCCTCTCTCCTTCCCTTCCTTCTTATAGGAATTGACTGTTCCAAAAAGCCTCCTGAAGCTGGGGGAAAAGAAGAGGATTAGATGGAAGACATGGATTAAATTCTCATCCCACCTCTCAGCAGCGAAGCGGGCTTTAGAAACAGCTTGCGCGAAGTCACTTCAGCCGTTGTCTGACTTCTGCTGCCCCTATGGACTACCGTCTGCCAGGCTCCTCGGTCCATGGGATTGTCCAGGCAAGAATACTGGAGTGGGCTGCCATTTCCTTCTCCAGGGGATCTTCCTGACCCAGGAATCGAACCCGCGTCTCTTACGTCTCCTCCATTATCACTAGCTTGAGTTCTTTTTACCACTTGTGCCATGCCTCTGAGCTTCATCTTCCTGTCAGTGAAAGGTGGGTGACTTTACCACCTTCTCCAGCAACTCTGTAAGGCTCAAATCATCCTGCGTGTCTGTTAGTCGCTTAGTCGTGTCCAGCTCTTTGCGACCCCATGATCCGTAGCCAGCCAGGCTCCTATGTCCATGGAATTTTCCAGGCAAGAATACTAGAGTGGGTTGCCATGCTCTTCTCCAGGGGATCTTCCCTTTGCAGAGATCGAACCCAAGTCTCCCACACTGTAGGCAGATTGTTTACTGTCTGAGCCACCAGCAAAGCCCTACTGGTACTCATAATGATGACTGCCAATTAGTGAGGACTGTTTAACAATGTAACTCATCACCCACTGCTGCTGCTGCTGCTAAGTCGCTTCAGTCGTGTCCGACCCTGTGCAACCCCATAGACAGCAGCCTACCAGGCTCCCCCATCCCTGGGATTCTCCAGGCAAGAACACTGGATTGGGTTGCCATTTCCTTCTCCAACGCATGAAAGCAAAGTCACTCAGTCGTGTCTGACTCTTCCCAACCCCATGGACTGCAGCCCACCAGGCTCCTCCATCCATGGGATTTTCCAGGCAAGAGTACCGGCTTGGGGCACCATTGCCTTCTCCATCATCACCCACAGTAGGGCCCATATTCAGCACTCAATGAAAACCTTGTGTATAGTGTATTTACCATGTAAATATTTTACATAACAGTAATAGCAATAACAATAATCATCATAAATTATTGTGTAGTGAGTGCCTTATTACTGTCTCAAGCCTATAGAATGCACGTTAGGCAGTTCTCCCACTGACCTGAGGGGTAAGCATCATTATTATCTCTATTTAAGTGATAAGAACACTGGAGAAGACTTCCCTTGTGGTCCAGTGGTTAACACTTTGCCTTCCAGTGCAAGGGATGCAGGTTCGATTCCTGGTGAGGGAGCCAAGATCCCACATGCTTCGTGGCCAAAAAGCCAAAACATAAGGCAGAAGCAATACTGTAACAAATTCAAAGACATTAAAAATGGTTCACATCAACAACAACAAAAAATCTTTAAAAAAAAGATAAGGCCACTGAGACATGGAGAGGTTAAGTCATTCATTTAAGGACACAGCCAACAGAGCAGAACAAAAGAGGGGGGTAGGGTTTAAACGCAGGTCTGTCTGAATTTAAAATCTATCGCATCTCAAATTCAATAAGCATTTTGCAGACAACAAAGGACTGTACAAATTTGATTTTCAGTGTCATCACCGTGTTAGGATTAATGGTGACGGTGACTCAGGGCACAAGGGGAAAGGACCTTCCTGTAGTCAGGCTGTCTGTCTGTCAATGCAAGGAACTGCCCTGAGAGGGTGTGAGCTCCCTTCACCGTCATCTGAGGGAGACTGGACCCGGGGGGGCGGGGGGGTGGGCTCTGAGGCTTTGGTCCCCAGATGGGAGCCTGAGTCAGCACCACGAATCTTAAATGTGGTCAAACATCAGAATCATCTGGGGAGGTCGTGAAGCAGTATATTTCCAGGTTCCACTGAGACTTTTAATTGAGTGGCTCAGGATCCTAGTTCCGATGGAAGCACATGGGCAGAGCAGGTGAGGAATCACTGGGCCAGTAAAACGCTGAGCAGCCTCTTTACCCAGAAGAATCCTCGAAGCCATGGATCCTAGAAGCTATGGGAGCCACCAAGGAAACCCACCATATGCCCTCCAGAGGCATGCGACCACTTATGACGAAACCTTGCTCTGTGCCAAGCACCACACCCATAGGCCCACAGACTCCTCCTAGGCCCCCCTTCTCCAGGTTCCCTGTCTCCTCTTGCCCTTTTCCAGTTTCAGCTTCCCCTCCTCTAGGAAGCCTCCGCTGATTCCCAGAACTAGGGACCATCCCCCCTCCCCCGGCTTTGGGCTTCTCCGATAACCAGATTTTCATTTGCGGACCTATGTGTTCATATCCACCCCCACCACCTCAGGCTGTGATGGGGCTGGTGGTGGCTCACTCAAGTTCGTGTGCCCAGGACCTAGGCCCAGTGTAGACGCATATCAAGCATCTGCAGAGAGGGACCTGCTCTGTTCCACAAAGGATGGGGCAGAGGAGGCAGCGAGGAAAGTAACCGCTGCAGGAAGGAAGTAATCCAGGTCACCAGGTTCGGAGGGAACAGGACCTGCAAATTCTCCCTGCCACTGTTCAGAAGCAGCCCGGTCTATTTATAGATCGCAAGCCTTCTGCTTCTCGCATTTAAATGCCGGGCCAGGCATGGAATAAAATCCTGGGTAGGTCTGTCAGTTTTTAAATTTACTTTATTTTAACAAGAACAGGAGCGGAAAGCAGGGACAAAAATGAACCAGGGCTATTAGGGTGAGCCGCCTGCTGCTGTCTCGGGTCTTGCCTTGGCAAGCCTGATGTAGGTTTAGACCTGATCCTAGAAATCGGTGCCCCTGTAGAGACCAGCCTGTGAAGGTCCTTTAAAGGTGATTGTTAAATAGTAGCTTTGGTTTACAAAACAGTATCACAAGCATAACCCTGCCCTGGTTTAAACACACATTCTTGCACATACTTATTGTATGCATGCTCACACAGACACACACACACACTGGAGAGAAACAACCCCAAAGGTTAAACATTCTGCTCTTGGATTATAGAACTGGAGTCATTTTAATTTTCTTTCCGTGTGCTTTCTCTGCATTTTCCCAATGTGTGGGTACACAGAGCATAGACTGAGGAGGTTGGGCTCAAGGCAACTGGTTCTGCCATTTGCTAGCTGGGTAACCCTAGGAGAGGTCCTTCTTTCATCATCTGTAACATGGGAATAACAACAGGACCCTCCCTAGTCCTGCAAAGGTTCACTCTGAGCACCGTCCAAGATAACATGTGTGAAGTCAGCACCACACCGGGAACATGGCGTGTGCTCTGAAAACGCAAGCTAGAGTAACTCTACAAGCCGCGTTTTTAACTTGTGAAAGCACAAGACGGTTTTAAGAAACCAGAATGATAGGGAGTGACTCTTGCAGCTCGTGAAGGGACTAGACTACAGCCGGGGGACAGGATACTCGGAGGCCTGAGACCCAAACTCAACTGGCAGGAAATGCACAAAAGGACCCTTCCCTCCCCTTTTAATCTCGCTTTTCTGACTTTGAAAAGGATGGTGCTGGTGGGTGGACAGTAAGTACCACCCCTCTGGACAAGGGCCCAAAAGGATGATGACACAGCTCTGGTCTTCAAGAAGGGCCGGGTCCTGGACACGGCTCCAGAGTCTTTCCTGACCTGCCCACGCCCTTTCCTGGCCTCACCTCTTCCCCACACTTCTCTCTTTTTCTGAATTTTTACTGGAGTTGATTTACAAGGCTGTGTTAGTTTCAGGTGTATCCATTTGCTAACTGTGTCAGCAAAGTGAGTCAGTTACACATATCCACATGCCCACTCTTTTTTGGATTCTTTTCCCATATAGGTCATTACAGAGTACTGAGCAGAGTTTTCCCGTGCTATACAGTGCTGTGTGCTTAGTCCTCAGTCGGGTCCAACTCTTTGCAACTCCATGGACTGTAGCCCGCCAGTTTCCTCTGTCCGTGGGGATTCTCCAAGCAAGAATACTGGAGTGGGTTGCCAGGCCTTCCTCCGGGGGAGGAGCCCACGTTATCCAGTGGGTCCTTATTACTTTATGTATAAAATAATGTGTATATGTCAATACCAATCTTCCAATTTATCCCCCTCCCCCGACCTCCTAGTAACCATGTTTTCTACAACTTTGATTCTACTTCTATTTTTTAAAATTATTTATTTATTTTTGGCCGCGGTGGGTCTTTGTTGCTGCACGAGCTTTTCTCTAGTTGTGGCAAGTGGAGGATACGCTCTGGTTGCTGTGTGTGGGCTTCTCATTGCAGTGACTTCTCTTGTTTTGGAGCACAGGCTCTAGGGTGTGCAGAATTCAGCAGTCGCAGCTCCCGGGCTCTAGAGCGCAGGCTCAATTGTTGTGGTATACGGTCTTAGCTGCTCGGAGACACATGGGATCTTCCCAGATCGGGAATCAAACCCTTGTCTCCTGCACTGGCAGGTGGATTCTTTACCACTGAGCCAACAGGAAGCCCTTCTACTTCTGTTTTATAGACCCATACCTCTCTTAATGCACGTACCCACAGGTATCGATAAACCTCAGGGTGCTCCTCCCTGTCCACACAGGACCCCCAGTGGCCTATAGCCCTCCCTCCCTACCCCCCACTCCAGCCTGGTAAACAGCTTCTCCTCTTCTAGGCTCCACTGGGCACCCCCTGCTCAATGGGGTCACCCAGTTATCTAGTTATTTGCTCTGCTTGTCTCTCTCTCCTCTTTGGCTGAGGGAGGCCCCCATCTTATTGGGCATCTCCCTTCACACCCAACCACATTGGAGCAGGGGGTCAATAAGTATGCTGAGTGCATAAATGACGCTTTTTAAAACAAGAAAGGGCAGGGCAGAGCAGTGGTTTAGGCCTACAGATTCACAGGTCAGGGAGACCTGCATTTCACCTTCCTGTTGAACAACCCTGGGCCAAAGACAAGCCTTTCTTCTCAGAGCCTCAGTTTCCTTATTTGTTCAGTGGGCATGACAACTGTACCCCGCCACTTCATATCCTGAAGGGGGTCTCAATAGGATAATCCAGGTAAAGTGCTTAGAGTACCTGGCATGTAAGAAATACAAAATAAACATTTGCTATCATAATAAGGACGATTACTGAAAATGCAAAATGACTTAATGGCTATCTTGGGACCTTGGAGTGTAAGCACTTTCCCTTCTGGTCTCGCTCAGGGTCCCTCTCTGGTTCAGGCCCAGGGAGCACTATGGACTATTGAACAAGTTGCTACTGCACAAACATGTCCAGTTGAGGTGGGCAGAAATACAGCCTGTTTTCAATGGCCAGGCAGCACACCCCATAGGCGATGGAGAAGGGGAAGCCTTCTAATTCATCCTCCTACAGCAGCAGTCCAACTTTCTTGACACCAGGAACTGGTTTCATGGAATACAATTCTTCCACAGACCGGGGTAGAAGGGATGGTTTCAGGATGATTCAAGTGCATTACATTTGTTATGCACTTTATTTCTATTATTACATCAGCTCCACCTCAGATTATCAGGCCTTGGATCCCGAAGGTTGGGGAGCCTGTCCTACAGGAGGTACTATTTCTTTATTTATTTTGGCTGCTCCATGTCTCAGTTGCGGCACTTGGGATCATCAATCTTCACTGTGGCATGTAGGGTCTAATTTCCTGACCAGGTATCACACCCAGGACCCTGCACTGGGAGTCTTAGCCACTGGACCACCAGGGTAGTCACAGGAGGTAGCACTATTTTAAATTCCACCACTTGGAGTGGGGGGAGTGAGAGGTGTCTTTGTCTACTTGGTACAAACACGCTGTACAAACCATGTGTGTGCACCAGGGCCCACATGCGGTACCGGGAGGGGAAAGGCCACCCCTGGGCAGCTCTCAGTCTCAGTTCAAAGGATGGTGCAAATCACCCACCCAACAGCGTGGGGCCCAGGGCGAAAGGACCGTAAGTCACATTTATTCTAAATATCTAACAGTTATAAATCAAGCTCTTAAATAAAACATGTTCTATCCTTCCACTATGACAAGTGTGCCTTCATAATGACCTTGAAGGCCAGGCCAGGTTCAGATTTAGACTTCTCCAAGTTCCATGGCTGAATATGGAGACAGGGGTGGAATATGATGGGCCCTTCGCTATTGCCCTTCCCTTTACCCCCACCTCTGTGTACCCGGAGGCCCACTCTGTGTACCTGTGCTCTGTTCTCACCTCCACAAACAGCTACTTCAGGGCCACGTTATCAGGAGGATGGGCCTAGAGGTGGGGTCTGGGCAGGCACCCCAGATGCTGACTCAGGGCCATCTGGATGGGGAATTCCAGGGTCCCACATACTTGGAATATGGCCTAGAAAGACAGGTCCAGGTGGGCATGAACCCATTGCCCCAGAGATTCCTCACCCAGTGAGGAGGGCTGGAGAGTAACCCAATAGTGATGAGGACCCCAGATCAGAGCCCTTCTCTCCAAGATCAAAGGCAGGAACAACACAGCCCATGGTTCAGCCAGCAATCAGGTCGATCACCCACTAAACCGGTCATGAGAAACCACGTTAGTGCCTAACACAGGGCAATTCTCCTAAAGACTATGGTCCAACGTTTAACAAAACCCTTTCACAAATCCACGGGTTTGGGGGTGAGGTGGGCACGCAGCTCCTCCCACTTTTCCTTCCCTAGCAAGGTCCAGATTTGGGGCTTAACTATCCTAGGAAGCCAGGGCACCTGTAGGCCCCATCCTACTCTGGGCCTTCTCTGGTCTGGCAACATACACACCCCACTCTCAACTCTTGCCAGGGCTGGGGCTGCAGACAACCCTTAAAACCCAACCTTTAACTAAAGAGTGGTTTTCCTTTATTTATTTATTTTTTTAATTTTTTAAGGATGTAGACATTCACCTCTGGAGAGAAATTATGGGTTTCAAGAGTCCCTGACAAAGGGCTTCATTCCAGAAATGTAAAGCCAGCATTTTAAATTTGGTTCTTATTCACTGCTGGGAAGTATTAGAATGAAGATTACAAATTTAATAATGCAACACGACAGGAACTGGCCCGGCCTCGTCTCCAGGAGAGTAATTTGTTCCTGCCTTCAAACTGGCACTTCCCAGCCCCCCCGCATCACCAGACCAGCCTGGTGACACGCTCCTGACTTCCTGCCTTGTGCTCTGACCCACACGGCCGGCCCAGTCGGCCAAACATCATCACAGCTAGGGTCTGAGGAGTCCACGCTAGGATGCTCCAACCCACTTGAGGAGAGTCATTATCACTAAAGGGAGCCTCCCTGGGCCTCTTGGCTCCATTCTTCCAACCCACAGCCACAGAGGTCTTTTTAAATCCCAGATCTGAGTCTGTCACCTCTCTGCTACAAAAACCCGACAGGTGTTCAATTGTCCTGAAATTCAAGGCCAAGATTCTCGACTTTAAAGACCTAGCATGATCTAGTACTTCACTAAGCATGTGTGCCTCTGAAACCATATGCCCCTCCTACCCCAGGGCCTTGGCACAGCTGCTAATAATAATAATGCACTAGGGCTTGACAGGCGTCCTCTCACGGATTCTCATCCCTGCCCCGTGAGGCAGGCGGTAGAGTCCCATGGGTGAGCTCAGCCTCTGGAGTCAGACATCTGGTTTCAGTGCTGCTTCTGGCTCTTCCTAGGAGTGTCATCTGGAGCAGTGTGCTTCACCTCTCCGTGCCTGTTTCCTCATCTATAGAACAGGGACGGTGACAGAACCTGCTCCAAGCGTAGCTGCAGCTCTAATGAGTTAAGGGAGATGAAGTGTCAGGATGTGATGTGATGGGCACCGTGTTAATCATCACTGTCTTCATCTTAGAGAGTAAGAGACAGAAGCAGCAGTGATTAGAAGCGTGGTCAAGGTCACACAACTATCAGTGGGAGTGTGGTCTCCGGACGCCGAAGACTTCATTTATTGCCATGGCACATCCATTGTGGAAAATACCAAGAAAGCGCAAACTAAAAAACAAAAACTGTCCATAATTCTGCAATTATAGTTAATATTTCCACCCCTACGCAGGTATGTATATGTGCATGCTAGAGAGAAAGAGGGGGGAGAGAGAGACAAGATTTATGGGGTGGGGGAGACAGACACACAGACCAACAGAATCCAGGATTCGATGCCCCCAACTCCCAAAACTGACTCCCAAGTCCGTGCCCTCAGTGCCGAGGCATTCTGTCTCATTTCCCTCCCCTCCCCTGCCTTCATCTGGCCAACTCCACTCATCCCTTAAGTTTGAGCTTAGCTGCCTCCTTCCCTCCCATCCCCTAGGTCATTTCCTCCAGCTCCAGCATCCCCCCGCACCCTGCACTTGATGTGTATGGCGCTTAGCACAGTACTGATCAAATTATTCATTGTTCCTTTGGGTTCTTGAACGTCTGACCCCACCCCTACCCTTACCAGACTGTAAACTCCATGAAGGCAAAGACTGGGCTTGCCTTGATTCATCAGCACCTAGGACAGGGCCTGGCCATCAGCAACCACTGGAGAACCAGGAGACACAGAGCGGAGAAGATGGAAGGAGGGCGTAAGGGAGGCTGGGGAAGGTCTGGGGTTCATCCTCACCCTCCCCAAGTCAGTGGCCCCCAGTGGAGTGCAGCTGAGAATCACACAGTACCTGATCTGGAAGGGGTCTGAGTGTGGCAGTGAAAACTGGTATCAGCCAGACTTTGCAACTGCTGGAGAGAGAGAAAACACACTCAGAGTGCCAGGTGAACACCCAGGAGAAAGAATCAACTCCACCCGAGACAAGAGAGGTGTGCTTCCTGGAGGAGGTGGCATCAGACCCTGAAAGGGAGGGGGAGGGTATCCGGAAAGATGAAATTGCCAATTTGCCAACTGCAGAGGCACAGGAGATAGAAAATGCAAACAGGGCTGACAAGAATGGAGGAGCTGATTTTTGCCTGGAAGTAACAACTGGCCGAAAAGGCTAGAAAGTTAAATCATCTGGTGCGCCCCAAAATTCATTTTCCTGTTCATCTTGCCACATTCTTTCTGATACACTCTCCAGACATAGTCAGGCCTCACAGCTGGCAAGAGCCATCATCCCCTACCCCATCCATCCCTCCAACTTCAGTGACCACCAGCCTGACCTCCTGGGGCCAGCCCCTGTTATTCTTGGCTGAGGGTTTCAGACAAGTCCTGGCACCCACCCTATCCCCACCCCTCAACCAGTACCTGACAGGGGTTGTATAAACATCCCAGTTCCCTCACTCCTGGAGTGGGGTAACAGAGGTATACGTTGTACTCCAGGGGTCTGCATACTAGGGCCCATGGGCTAATCCAGCTCTCTGTCTGTTTTTGTAAATAAAGTTTTATTAGAACACAGCCCCACGCATCTGTTTATATATTGTCTCTGGCTGTATTCCAGCTGTGTAATTGAGCAGCTGAGACAGTGACCTTATGACTCATAAAGACTAAAACATCCAGGGTCTGGTCTTTTATAGAAGTTTGCTGAGCCATGTTCTACAGCCTCCCAGAGCTCCTGGTACGACCTGACTTGGTTGCCCTTGGTCAGGGGTAACGTGGCTGATAATACCGACTGCCTTTCTCACTCTGCTCCTAGAGTTTCACCCATCACTGTCATGAACCACATGAACCACATACAACTGCTATCTGGCTGTTTCGACTCCCATAAATGGCAGTTTCCTATGGTTCAACCTAATACTTTTAAAATATTTATCTGTTTAGCTGCACTGGGTCTCAGCTGTGGCATGCAGGATCTTTCAGTTACAGCATGTGGGATCTAGTTCCCTGACCACAGATCGAACCCAGGCCCCCTGCACTGGGAGTATGGAGTCTTAGCCACTGGGTGACCAGGGACATTCCCAACCAATACTTGTACTCAAATGCTTGTTTCACGGGAAACGCAAGCTAGGACAGCAAGACAAGCGTCACTGTGCCCATTTCACAGACGGGCCCCGATGTGACTGTTTCTGCACACACACAGTAGAAGTCAGCTCCGGGTTCTGGACTCCTTGACTCCAATCCCAATCAAAGCCTTGCCAGGTGACTGCTACATGTAATGTCCTTAGAACACCTCCTGGGCTACCCAAGGCTTACAGTCAGGGACTTGTTTCACCTAAAGAGGAAAGCAGGGCTCAGAGAGACCTACCCAGGTTCACTCGGCTGGCAAATGGGGAAAATGAGGTTTCAAATCTAGGTTTTCTTATGACAAACTCATGGTTCCTTCCATGACAAATCAGCTACCCCTTAGTCTTTCACCTCAAGCAGTCTGTCAGGGCCCCTGGCCACCTCTCTGGAAATCAAGCTGATTTTCCAGGAGGCTCAGCTGAGATCAAACAGGCCAACATGCTCTGTCAGGCCCAAAAGGTTTTTATGTTTGCAAGGTACAAAACAGAAACCCAAGACAGACACCTTTCAAAGAGGTACCTGGAAAGAAACCTACTCGGAAGCACAAAATATACGTCTACAGTCATGAACAGAATCAACGGCAGCACAGACTGTTTTTATTTTCTTAGTTTTCTGGCTGTCCCGTGCAGCACATGGGATTTTAGCTCCCCAACCCGGGACTGAACCAACGTTCCCTGCAATGGAAGGCAGGTTCTCAACCACTGGACCACCAAGGAGGTCTAGCAGACTGTCGTAAAATTCAAAAGTGCTGGAGGCGGGCATGGTGCAGTGGTAAAGAACCCACCTGCCAATGCAGGGGATGCCAGAGACTGGGGTTCGATCCTTGGGTCGGAAAGATCCCCTGGGTAGGAAACGGCAACCCACTCCCATATTTTTGCCTGGGGAATCCCATGGACAGAGCAGCCTGGCAGGTTACAGTCCATGGGGCTGCAAAGAATTGGACCCAACTGAGTGCACATACTCATACACACTGGGATTGAAGCCTGTCCTACCATTCACTAGCTTGACTGTGGCCAAGCCAGGAATCCATCCACTCGATTCTTCCAGCCCCACCTAACGCCATGGCCATGCACACCTCACGGGACTGTAGAGACGGCGACTCGTAACAGGGGTGGACGCTGCCCAGCACAGAGCTGGCCACACCTGTTCCCCCTCTCTGTCGCCAGAAGTTCCCAGACAGTGGATGGGTGGACCTGCCCAGCCAGAGCCCCTCTACCAAGGACACCTATACCACAGCTGCTGTGAATTTCTGCCATTCTGACTCCCAGCCACCCCTTCCCTGGAGAACTTCTCTGAGCAGATCTGAGCTGCCTTGCCCCGAAAGTTATGTCCCCCACCCTTCATGTGTGGGGCTGTCCACAGCCCAGGACTGTCTGATACAGGAGGACAGGAGTTTGATCAACCTTCTGATGCCATCTGCCCTCCAGAGCTTTCCCTGGGTCAGGCTGAGGCTGGCCTGGGGCAGAGTGACCATTATTAGCTGCTTTTTTTTTTCCAGATTTCTTTTTTGATGTGGACCTTTTTAAAAGTCTTTATTAAATTTGTTACTATGTTGTTTCAGTTTTATGTTTTTATTTTTGGCCACAAATCATGTGGGACCTTAGCGCCCCAACCAGGGACTGAACTGTACCCTGTGCATTGGAAGGTGAAGTCTTAACCACTGGGCCACCAGGGACATCCCCAGTTGCTTCTGTTCCTGCTCATCCTGTATCCTGGTCACACCTGAGATCACTGCGTGTCACCTGCACAGGAAGCTATGTCTCAGACCAAGTCAGTGGAGGCAGGAGGGCATTCTCCCATCTTCTATCATCTTGTCAATTTGAAGACCACCGAGAGGAGTCTAAGAACACCGCAGGTGTTCATTCCTCCCTCCCTCGCAGCACCCACCTGATTCCCATCAGGGCTCCCCAGACTGGGGGTCCCTCTCCCCAGACCCCGCACAACCCACAGAGGCTAAACAGAAGCGGCTGCAGCTCCCAGGGGCCAGATGGCTGCAGGGTGGGTGGCCCCCGAGGCCCCTGGTCCAGTCTTGCTGTTGGGCCCAGGTAGATGAGAGATGTTTCTCGGGGTATCTGCTGAGGGACTGATGAATTTCCATTTCAGGCCCCAATTAGGGACACATCCCCCGACCTGCTCCCAAGGCGACTACCAAGCAGCATTTCTCAGGGACCCTGAGGGCTGGAAATGCAGGAAATGGACCGCGAGCCTTGGGTGCCAATGGGGCCCAGGGTGGCCACCTGGATCCCCTGGGAGAGAAGGCGGCCCTGGCTGGGCTTCCAGAAACATCTGTCCTGCCCCTGGTTTTGCCAGAGACCTGCTGCGAGGCTTTGGGCAAACCACGCAATCCCCATCTGGGCCTCGGTGAGAGGACTTCAAGAGACTTCCGGCTTGAAGGTTCTAAGAGAGTTAACAGCTAATACTCTTAACACACCCTTACTGCATGTAGGCTCTCCACAAAGCATGTCACAAATATGTACTCATTTAATCATCCTGACATTTTCAAGGCAGGAAGGAGCGATTACTAGCCCTTTTCGCAGCTGAGGAAACTGAGGCTCAATGAAGTAACTTGCTGAAGACCACATAGCCAATAAGTGGTAAAGCCAGGCTTCAACCCAGGACATAACCCAGGTGATGGAGAGTGTACCATAACCACCGCTATGCTATACTCCCTGGGTATCATCTGACAACTCCTGAATCCGCACAGGACTGGGCACCATCATAGTTTCCTATCGCACTGTCGTGTCTGACTCTTTGCAACCCCACGGACTGTAGCCTGCCAGGCTCTTCTGTCCATGGAATTCTCCAGGCAAGAATTCTGGACTGGAGAGCCATTCCCTTCTTCAGGGCACCCTCGCAACCCAGGGATCGAACCTGGCACCAACATAACAGCTTAATAAGAATTTGCTAACTGGAAAAGAAAGAAAAAGCTGGTAACCTAAAAAATAGAGATGGTGGTTTATGGGAGTGGGACGAGGTCGGTGAGGTGTGAAGGAGACTGATGGTTCCCTGGGTGTCCTTTGGTGCTGCTGGCTTTTCACCACGTAACAAGTTACAGTCAGTAACGGCAGCATAAAGGGTTGTGGGAGCTGGAAACAGGGTTTGTCCGGGGGAAGGGACAGGAGGCCCAGAAGACGGAGGTGCCTGGGGCCCTTTTAGCTGGGTAATTTTTGTGCCTCTAAAATGTACCATCTGCATATATTACTTGATCCAAATAATACTCATTCTTTTAAAAAGTGTTCAGGGACTTCCCTGGAGTCCAGTGGCTAAGAATCCGCCTGCCAACGCAGGGGACATGGGTTTGATCCCTGCTCCAGGAAGACCCCACATGCCACGGGGCAACTAGGCTTGTGAGCCACAACTCCTGAGTCCAGGCACTGGAGCCCGCGCTTCGCAACAAGAGAAGCCACTACTCCGCAGCTACAGAAGAGTCCCTGCTCACCACAACCAGAGAAAGCCTGCCCACAGCAGCGAACCTGGAGCAGGCAAAACAAATGTTTGAATTTTAAATAGTTAGTAGTGTCAGTTGCTCAGTCATGTCCAACTCTGTGAGCCCATGGACTGTGGCCAGCCAGGCTCCTCCCTCCATGGGATTCTCCAGGCAAGAATACTGGAGTGGGTTGCCGTTTCCTTCTCCAGAGGATCTTCCCAACCCAGAGATCAAACCCAGGTCTCCTACACTGCAGGCAGATTCTGTACAGTCTGAGCTATAGGGAAGACTCGTTTAAAAATAGTGGTATTCAATGACCCATCAGCCAAGAATCAACGAGAGAGAAACTCTGGCAGGAGAGGGGATGCTCGAGGGATGAAAATGACCTTAAAGGCACAGGTAGGGGAGGAACACCAAGGAGGAGATGCGAGGTTGGGAGACTCCGGTTGTATCTAAATCAAACCCACTAGATACCTTGCTCTGAAAAAGGGGATTCAGAGGCCCAAAGACAATGGGAAGTGGCCTTAAGAGATGCTGCGATCCAGTGGCTGAATGGAGACCTCTTCTCCTGACTCCTAACGCAGCTTCTCAGGCTCCACCCGGCACACAGTAAACACCAACTGTGTTTGTGTTTGGAACCCGAGCCAGGAGTCCCAACCGCAGGGAATGCACTCCCACCATCCCACCCTTCCCGCACCCAGGACGTCTACAACAGCAGGAAAGGCAGCGCTGCAGCGGCCCAGATGCCTTCTATGCGCCACACTGGCATTTTCGCTCATTCTCACAAGGTAGTTACTCACTCCAATTGACAAAGGATGAGGCTGAGGTCCAGAACAGTGACATGTTGAGAGACATAGCTAGGATGAGGCAAAGACTCAAACCTGGGTTTGGGGTGGGGGCCTCCAAAGTCCATGCTCTTTCATGATTCTGAGCCACCCCTCTTGGAAGAGTACTTCCCATCAGTTAAGGACAAATCCCAACTGGAATGTATTGGTGAATGCTTTTGCCTTTAGACTCTGAATTGTACAAGACTGGATAAGATTCTTATCACATGATAAAGTTTGTCCCCGCCACGCCTTGAATCTGAGCTAAACCTCAACCTTCCCTAAGAAATTACCTGTGATCCCTTTCTTAGAAACATCTAAATAAACTGACTCAGTAAAGTCCCTCGGTAGAATTTCCCTACTTTTTACCCTTTTACATTGATGGTTCCTTTAATTTACTTCTTCCCAGCGGAGACCTGTCCTCAAATGAACCTCCTGGTTTTAACACATAGTTCTGCCTTTCCTCAGCGCCAGAAAGGGGTGGCATCCTATCCTCTTTGGTAAAAGATGCTAGGCCTGAGCCCCTCAGAATCTCCAGAGCTGTCTGAGGCCAAGATGTCACAAAAGGATATCATGGGTTGATGTGTTATTCATGTCGACTCACTTATCATTTATACAACGGCTTCCAAAAGGACTGAAGGGGTCTTCACATTAAACCTGGTGCAAAGCAGGGCAGCAGCTGAGACTCATCTCATCTGAGACCTTGTGATGGAAATAGGTGTGCCTGAAGACTACACCCAGGTACCGAATCTGGTACCCAATGTCCCAAGCATCTAAGACATTTAAGGAGGTATCCCAAGTTCAGAAGAACCCTTCATTTCTCTGCAGCTTTCTTCTCTAACCCAGTGATTCTCCAAGTAGGGTCTGGACCAGTATCAGCATCACATGGGAACTTGTTAGCAATGAGATTTTTCAGCAACTTCCTTGGCACTCCTGAGTTAAGACTCTGAGCTTCCGCCGTAAGGGGAGTGAGTTCGATCCCTAGTTGGGGAACTAAATCCCACATGCTCTGTGGTGTGGCCAAAAATTTTTTAAATAAATGAGATTTTTGGGTCGCAACCCAGATTAAAGGAGAAACTTGGAGAGAGGCCCAGCAATCTATATTTCAACAAGTCAACTTGATGATTCTGACCCGACAGTAACAACCACAACGCCAGTGGTAACCTCTAACTGAGCGTCCACTATGTGCACAGGATTAATCCCATAACCTCACGGGTCCTTATAACTGAGGACCACGTGCCCAGCTCTGAGGGAGGTGTGTTTTGTGCATTATGTCAATTTACTCCCTACAATAACCTTTTGAAGAACTTACTTTTTTTTTGGCCGCATCACACAGCATGTGGGATCACAGCTCCTCAACCAGGGAGCGAACCCATGCCCCCTGCAGTGGAAGCACAGAGACTTAATCACTAATGGGACAGCCAGAGAAGTCCAAGAACTTACCATTATTATGCCCCCATTTTACAGATGAAGAAACTGAGTCCCAGAGAGCTGAAGCCACTGGCCCAAGGTCGCACAATTCAGAAATGGCTGAGGTGAGATAAAAATTCAGGTGTGCTGGATTCCAAAGCCATGTTCTTTCTGTCCCACCCTGGAAGCTCCCCAGAGTTTCCCAGCTATATCACCCCAAGAAGCAATACAGCTGTGTCAGATGAGACCTGAGGAGAGAGGGGGCAGGCAGGGAGAGCCTGCCTGGGCAGAAGCAGCCCAGACTCCACACTACCTTTCAGCTACAATGGGAAAGGAAGCCGCATTTAAAGTCACCTGTGTCTAAGGAATCCAAAAGCCTTGGATTCAGGAGGTGGCAGCTCTTGGCTTCTCTCTGACTTTACCCAGCTGAGGGTCTTTCTCCTCCCCACTCTGAACCTCAGTTACCCACACTCATATTCCTTATCAGTGTCTACAAGGCTCACTTGTGCCGCCAGCTTACTTCTCTGACCTCACCTCCCCTCATGCTGCTTAATCACGTTGGGTCTGCTTTCTATTTCCTAAACACCCAAATTCACACTGATCTCAGGGCCTTTGCACCACCTGCTCTGTATGCCTAAATCCCTCTCACCCTTCATACTCCCATGGCTGGCTCTTTGTCATTTAGGCCTCAGCTCACCTGTCACCTCCTCAGTGAGCCTTTCTTGACTACCTTACTTCATGTCCTACCCCATCAACCTGTCTTCTTTTCATTTCACTTAACACAGACTGAAATTATTTATTGCTTAATCGCTTCCCTGTTTATTATCTGTCTCTTTCACTCCAGAACATAGCTCCATGAGAGCAGAAACTGTCTAACTTTTTCCCCAGATATAGCCCCAGCATCTAAAGAGATGTTTGGCGCTGAGCAGCTAATTAAATATGAGTTGAAGAAATAATAACACCAAAGAAGAAAACCTAGACTCAAAGGCCAGAGGCCTGGATCCTTAACGGTGACCTTGGCAAGGTGCTCTGCCTCACTGAGCCTCAGTTTCCCTCCTTGCCTAAAGAAGAGAATGGACTAGATGCTCTCCAAGAGGCCTTCGAAGATCGCTAGTCTAAGAAAGCCAGGCCTCGAAGCCGCCCAGCTGGTCCATCCAGAAGAGGCACCTGGCCAGGGTCCCTGCAGCAGCTGCCCCCTCCCCACCCCCACCCGAGTCCCTGCCCAGCCACACAGTCATCTCACTCCCCCGTCGCAGAAACTGTTAATGAAGTGCGCACTGCTAAATGCAGTTACAATTACGGGGGCTAAGAATAAGGCGCTGACATCAGCCTTGTCAGTTTCCGAGTGAATCAGAAGGGGAGGGGGGAGGAAGGAGAAAAGGGGAGGGGGGACGGCGCTCCGGAGCTGTCAAGTGGAAATAGCACAGCGTTAAATATAATCCAGCATTGGCCTACATCGGTCTGGAGAGGCAGGTGATAGATCGGCCCCCAGGGCTGAGGCAGACAACTGGATTCTTCAAGGAGGCCAGGCAGCCCCGTGATGGGGATCATCCAGGAACCGATGGGCACGAAGGCACTCCAGCGAGCTGGGGTGGAATGGAGCGGGATGGCAGATTCCAGAGGGGCGCATCTGAAGCTGAACAGGCCCTCACATTTGTCAGTGGCTGCTTTGCCAGCCCAGGTACAGCCGCCAGGCCTGACATTGCCCTTTCCCACCTGGAATCCCATTTCAGGCCAGGAGGCACTCAAACACGCCTGGGTCTGAATCACTACTGTGCAACCCAAGAAAGCCACAAAAACTACACCAAGCTGCCTGGCTTTTTCTCATCTGCAAAATGGGTACATTGACAACCGTAGCTATCCCTTCTGGCTGCTGTAAGATTCAGAGAGACTATGGCACTGTGCACAGGAGAACAAGCCCTTCGAGCAGCTTTATTTTCACAATGCTGAGACATGCTCAGACAAGGATAATCAACCCCTTTTTCAAGAGAGGGAAACTGAAGCCCGAGACTTGCCTGAGGCCCAACACCAAAGTAGAATCAAATCCAAGCCCCATCTAGTAATGGGGAGTGTCGGCGGGGGGAATTCCAGTCGGTCATTCCAGGGGACTGGGGGTGAGGGTGGGAACTGGAGCTTCGACAGGAAGACAGTAGGCCTGACTGTCAAGGCGGGAGGTACACAGCTGACAGTGGGGTGGGGGTGTGTCTACACCCTCTGAACACATTCTCCAAAACTGGTGCCTTGCCAACAACTCTTAAAAGAAATGCTGAAGCGATGGTTGTTAAGGCCACCATGAAGAGATGTTAGGGGAGGCAGAGGAGGAGAAAGGCCCTGAGATGAGAGAGAGAGGGTCAGCTGGCTTGCACCTGCTCTCCACCTCTCTGCCCTGCCCTCTCTCGGCCTTAAGTCAGAACCGGCTCACCTCTGGATGGAAGTGGGTGAGGAGGAAGGCAGTGCAGAGTTCTCAAAGGGAGACGAGGCAATGGTCCCTCCTTTTCCCTTCCCACCAAACACAAGCAGGGGGGCCTCTCTGACAGCTGCAAACGCCAAGGAAGCTGCAGTCGTGAGTCTGGCAGCTTGGGGACAAGGAAGAGGGGGCAACAGAGGGGGGAGAGAATTTCTGGAAAGAGCTCTAACAGCATCAGAACAGATCCAGAGGCCAGTGAACTGTGTACTGGGGGAAAGGATGACTCCTGTGTATGCTATTTTTCTGAGATGCATCTTTCAGGGTCATTCAAGATAGCGGAGTTTGGGGTCCACACTCTCACCCTACCCACAGCTTAAACTATGAGAAGAGCTGGTTCCATTCTTTACTGTGCCTCAGTTATCCAAATCCAGAAGAGTTCTGCCCAATTACCAGCCCATAAAGGAGATTACAGCACTTGGTGGTAACAGGGAAAGCAGCAGAGGGGGGACGGGAAGTGGCATGCCCCAGGGATGAAGGTGCCACCTGGCGCCCTCCAGCGGCCCTGATCCTGAAGGAAATTTTCAGGCTCCTCCCCTCACCATTCCCCCTCATCCACCCAGCCCCAGCCCCCCTTTAGGGCCTAAGTTCTCTGTTCCCACCACCTCAGGGTGGAAGGGGTGGTACAGCAGGACATTCTGTTTCCCAGAAAAAGATAAGGTCAAATTTCAAGGGCAAAAGTTAGCACTGGGGCTGGGAAAGAAAACTCTGCCAAGAGGAGTAAACTGGGGAAGGAAGGGGGAGTCCAGGGCGGGTCATTCCAGGTGCCTGGGGGTGGGGCGGGATTTGGAGCTCGCATTTCCCCTGCTGAGATCTACCCGGCAAGACGTGAGTATCTCCTCCCCACCAGCCAGGAGAGGTAACGCAGACAGCCCCCTCCATTTTTCCTCCATCCAAAAATAAGAGGAGTGGGTTTCAGCACTACTTGGTAGGTCCCAGCCACCAGGCTACCCCACCCATCAGATTTGGCCTGATCGGGAGAAGGCGGTACCATGAAGGGCTTTCCAGCTCAGAGATGTGGCCCGAACTGCTAGGAGAGGGACCGGTAGCCGCCGGTGTTGCCATGGCAACTTCCTCCCTGCACTGGATCGAAGCATCCTATGGGCAAATCGGAGCTGGCTGCTCCAGCTTCTCCGCCCCTCTCCTGAGCGGGTGGGGGAGAACTGGACGCCAAAACCACTTGGTCAGACTCAGGGACATCATCCTCAGTTTCAGACCCTGATGTAGCAACCCCCTTTGGCATTTGCTGGAAACTGGAGACACTCTCCAGACAAGCTCCCCAGCCATGCCCCAAGGCAGACTGGCAGGTCTGGGACTGAGGAGGTAATAAAAACGAACTATTATAGATAAATGGGGACATGGGGTGCTAGGTGCTCCCCACCGTCTTGTTTCACATGCAAGTCCCCCAAATCCCCATCTTTAAACCCCTCCCAAGAAGGAGGGCCCAATTCTGCCTTAATAGCTATAACAATGCAATAAAATTAGCTTATAAGCTAACGTTTTGAGAACCAGGCTTCTCCCCTTCCTCAAACCCACAGATTCCTTTCTACAGTCTTGCTCAGAAACAAGCCTTACTTCTTGGTAAAAGAAAGATGAATAGCTAGCAGCTACTGAGAGCCTGTCTAGGGTCAGGCGCTGTACTCTGCCCTTTCCGTAGCACACAGAGCGCAACAATCAACCACACAGATGCCTGAGGCAGGCTGCTCAAGTTCAGATCCTACCTCCCTCGTTTCCTAGTTCACCGACCTTGAGTGAATACTCTCTCTGCATCTCAGTTTTCTCCTCTGAAAATGGGGATGTTAACATGAATTGTGTCTCAGTTTTCCCATTTGAAAATGGGGGCTGTCAAATGTCAATTTTATAGACTTGCTGTGAGGAAAGAAAACAATATTGAAAGTGCCTAGGAGAATACTTAGCAGGAAGAATCATTTAAAAAATGTTTACCTTCTGTGTTCCATGCTCTGATTTTCTTCCTGATACAGATAAGAAAGCAGAGGTCACATGTCTAACTCCCCCCTGCCCCACCCCTCCTCAATTACAAAGCCAGAAGGAGCCAGGTTGAGCCATGAAGACACAAACATGAAAAATGCCTCCCCAAAGCATGCCTCTCTAAAGCCCCAGTGTCTTTATGTAAAGAGGCAAAGCAGTGTAAGAAACGGGTTCAGAGTGCACAAGGGAAGATGCTTCTTGGGAAGAATTCTAGGAATCCGGGGTGACCAGCCTCCTGAGCCCCAGGGTGGTAAAGGGGAGGAAGGGGCAGCTTCCTTTGCTGACAAAATGTCCAAGGCTCCCAAGCTCAAGGCAGGAAAGTGCTCTGGCCCAGTTAAAGCTAATGAAAGTCTCCTCCTCACAGTTTCTCAAGAAACCAGCTGAAGGGTAGCATATAAGCTCTGAAGATGGCTCTGAGTCAATCGAGTTGATGAAAAAATGCAGTGGACAGGAGGTGGAAGCAGCAACAAAGCGAAGACCCTAGATAAGCCAGAGGACCATCAAGGGCACTTCTGGGCCACCGGGAACAGAGAGGGGCATGAAGCAGGTCAGGCGAGGGAGCAGAAAAGCCAAGTCAGTTCCGACAGCCCTCCAACTGGAGCAGCCTCTGTCCACTACCTGAGACATATTCAAACTGCTTTTTGAAATTAGTTCAGTGTGGTGCTGCTCTAAAAGAATAAATCTAAAAGGGTTTTTTTTTTTTTAAGGAGAAAATTAATGACTTTGAGAAGAACAAGAAAAATTAAGAACCAAGACAACGTTCCCTACTTCCAATTCTCACCAGATACTCATTAGCCTCCCGGAAATGAAACTTCACCTTCTTCCTCCCCCTCCCAAATTCAAAGCATCCCTTAAGATGAGCAGTTGAGCACAAGATGCCCAAACCAAACTCTTGGCTGTCAGCCGCTCCCTGGGCCCTCTTCACCTGGGAACCATTTTCTACACAGCGAGATCTGGCTTAAAAAAAAAAAAATCATCTTTCAGAGACAGCACTAGTGCTTTACTGGAAAGAGAACCGGAAACCTGATTTGTCTCGGCTCTGTGCCCGCCTCACTGGGTGACCTTGGGTTATACACATACACATAGGGACTTCAATCTCACACACATTCACACACACAAACACACACAGATCCATTTGGGGGCAAAGAGACGTTGGACAAGACGATTTCTAGGTCCCCCAAGTGAAAAAAAAGTTAAGAATGTGAAGAAATCTGCTGGGGGTGGAAGGAATCAGGTGGACCTTTAAAAATCTCTAATATTGCATGAAGTTACCTACTGTAACTTAAGTGAAACCAGAGCAAGTCACCTGCAACCAACGGTAATAACCAAAGCATCTGAATCATGACAAGGAGCATGACTCTGGAGAAAAACCCAACTGTCTCTGTGGTAGGACAGTTGGCTCTCGAGACCCAAGTGCCTGTTGAACTTCAGGAGTGTCCTTGAACATCAAGGGAGGGATGGAGGTGCCTGCCCACCGAGGCAGGTGGGGCTCCCTCCCCAAACCCCAAGGTGAGCCAGATTTCCTCTCTCTGATTTTGCTTCAGGGGAGGCCAGTGGGTTAGGAGAGTCCCTCCATCCCTCCTCACCTTGCCTTGTCCATAATAATAATAATACACCCTCCCTCAGCTGCATCAAGGGGGAAGCAAAGCCTCAGTTATTCTTTCCGTAAAACGCTGATTCTGTAAATTGGCTCTGCGTAACCACTTCACTCCACCCCCTCTTCAGGTCAACAGCAAGAAAGGTGTGTCAGGGGTCAGCCTCACATGCCCCCATTCACCCACTTAGCCAACACATTCTGCTGCAAAACTTTCTCCCCACTTGCCTCCTGCTCCAACAGGAAGAGGTGAGTACCCATCACCCACCGCTCCATCCAAGGCTTATCAGATAACTGGCTGACCAGATAAGCGTCCCTGCAGGCAGAGAGTCTTAGGAGGGCCCTTGAACTTCCTAAAACTATGGACAAAAATGTTTGGCTGGTGCGTGTATGTTATCCCGGGGAGAACTGGTCCGTATCGTCATCAAGTTCCCCAAAACGTCAGGAAACCATTTTGCTCCCCCTACCACACACTCCCCTCCCCTTTCATTCCCTCACTGAACTAAAATACTCTCAGATCAGCGTAGAAAACACTTTTAACTTAACCCTTGTGTCTGAGGTACCATCATCCCATTTTACAGACCAATATATGGAGGCTAGAGGCAGCACGACTCGCCCAAGGTCACGGCTAATAAGGAGATAAGCAAGCCCAAGATCGGAACCTGATTCCGACTCCCTCTCTGGCACTCTTTGGGGAACTCTCACCCAAAGCCCTCTAGCTACCCCACCTGTTGGTGGATTTGCTTCCTCACCGCAAAAGCATATCCGAAGACCTTCTGTTTCCTGTCTGGTCCCAGGGCCTCCAGGAGCCGGTTTCTTCACATTTCCCCGCCCCTTAGGCTCTGGCCGAGGTTGCGCGCAGGCCTGGGAGCCTGAGGTTCCGGCCGATGAATGGTGGGCCGGTCCAGCCCACCCAGAAAGGCCACTCCAGGCCCAAGAGCACCCGGGATCAGAGGCACACTCCGAAGGGCGCGCAGGTGTAGAGTCGGCGCCGCCCTACGCCTCCCTCCGGGACCAGCCGGGAGGAACCGAGAAGAAAGGCCGTCCCCCGGCCGGTCCCCTCAAGGTCCAGCCCAGCCCTGGAGCCCGAAGCCCCCGCCCCTGGGGAAAGAGGAGAGACAAACGGGGGGGGCGCTCAAGGCCCTGGACGCAGGGCAGGGGTCTGGCACTGGGAGTCTCAGGATGCAGCAAGACAAAGATGGAGCAGGAAGGTTGCGCGCCACCTCCAATGGCGGGGGGCGCGTCGGAGCCCCGCGGGTGAGGCGGCCAGAGCCCCGGTGTCTGAGGAGGGGCACTTACAGGAGGCTCGGGGAAGGCGGCAGGTCGGATGCAGGGACAAGAATGGGAGCATTCAGTAGGCGCAGGTGAGTAGGAAGAGCTAAGTCCAGGAGACCCAAAGGGCCCACCTGCGGAAAAGGGGTGAATGCGGAGGATCTAGGTACCTGAGGGCGGCGGGAGGCGAGAAGACCCCGCACCCTAGAGACTCTGAGGTCCCGTGGGTGGGAAATTAGACCTGGGGGGCGCATCCCCGAGCGTGGTTGGGATTGGGGGTGGGGAGGTTGGACAGGGGAGCTTGGCAGGCTTCAGTCCATGGGGTCACAAAAGAGTCGGACTCGACTTAGCAGCTAAACAACAATAATATAGATAGAGACACTCATCTATATATATGACATATCGTGTATGTTTCATATATCACTTGTAAGATATATGTGTATGCATGTGTTTTATAGTGTGTGTGTTCATGTGTGTGCACCTGCATGCGTGTGTGTGAGGGTATCTCACCCAGCCTGAGGGGATATAAGAAGGCTTCTTTGGAGAGGTGACATTTAAGCTGAAAATGCTATGTGCCTGGCACTGTTCTTGGCCCTGGGGATATAAATACCAGCAAATGAAATAAAGTCACTGCCCTCACATTTGCATTTAAAAATCATCTCTGGGACTGCTCTGGGAGGAATGGATGGGAGTGAATTTAGCGGGTTGCTTCCCCCTCTTCTCTTCAGATAAATCCTGATTTGAACCCAAAAGCCACTGATTGTTTCTAAAATGCAAATGGAAGGGGAGGCTGAGAAAGAATGTCCCGTGGGAAGGTGAAATGGAGGAGGTGGGGGGACCGTGGGTCCCGAAGCCAGATGGGAGGCTGTGGACCCAGGGTGGGAGGCAGCCACGGCCAAGGCTGGGGAGAGGGCAGGAAGGGCTGAGCCTGCGAAAGTTGCTGAGACAACCTTGGGCAGGATTAAGAGGCAGGCTGGATGGGTAAGGATCGGGAAGGGAAGAGGGGAGCAAGGCACTGCCAAGCTTTGCAGCATCAAGAGAAAACAGCACAGATGGATGAAACTCCTCCTCTTCAGCATCCGTCCTCTAAGACGAAGCGCGAAGCGAAGTGGCCCCAAAATGTTCCGTGTGTAGCAAGCCTCAGGTGAGCGCCTTTCTAGAGGAAGGGAGAGGCAGCTGGAAGGAGGCTGAACCCCAGAGAGCCCTGGGTGCTGCTGATAAGAAAAAGTCTGATCCTGTTTGTGTTCTGCCTGCTGAGATAGGGGTGTGCAGATATGTGTGTGTGTGCGTAAGCATCTCTGTGGGTATGTCTCTGAATAGATGGGCACTTTTGCATATCTGTGTCCTTGTCTGTGAATGACCTTGTTTCTAAATATGTCCTTGGAAGATGCATGGCTTTGTGTTAAGTGAATCCCATCTGGCTTTAAATGCAACATACATCCTGGTCTTTGTATGCACTGGTGTGTGTGTGTGCATGTGTGTGTGTGCATGTGTGTATGTGTGTGTGACAGAGCCACAAGAGAGACAGAGATACGAGAGAGCACGTGTCCGTTCTCTATGTGTGTGATTCACACCACGTGTCCCAGTCTGTGTGGGTCTCTATCTGCTTGAGTGGGCTGGTGTCTCCTACTGATAGTGTGTGCTTCTCAGCATCTGTTTCACCTCTTAATCTATCCGTGTGTGTGTGTGTGTATGTAACTAGGCTGTGTTGGTTTTATTTGGGTATCACTGTCAGATGTCCTGTCTCTTCTACACATCTCCCCAGTCCTGAGGTGCGGCCCCATGCTGTCCCTACCCCTACACTGAGCCCCCCAGACGCCCCGAATTCCAGGCGTCTGGTCCCCACCTGAGACTGGTCAACCCCAGGGACAGAAACGCAGTCCAAAGGGACACAGTCACGGTGACCGGCAGGTTCACACGTGAACCCGCAAAGCAGCTCAGACACCCCCACGACTGCATCCACTTGTGCAAGATACACCACGGACACCCTCAGACTTACACACCCAGAGAGATTCACCCAGACTCACTCATAGAGACACTTGGAGAACCAAGCGACAGATCCCCTTAGACTCCAGACACCCCTAAGGTGTCTTAGGTACCTACAGGTAGGTACATCCACGGAAACACACGGATTCACACCCGGAGACCTGCAAATACACTCTGAGCAACAAATAGGCACACCCTTGGCCACACAGGAGACCCTCGGAACCCACACGAACTGAGAAGTTCAGGTGGACACACACACCGTCATGAAGCCACAATATCCACAGAATCCACACTCACGAATACTCCTAGCTATATTCAGCGACCAGACCTGCGTGTGGAGACACCAGTGCCCCTCCAACGCTGATCTCTTTCACAGGGATTCAGGCACACCCAGAAGTACCCTGAGAAACACCATCGGACTCACACAGTCACCCTCAGACTCAGACACACCTCAGTGGGCATACACAGGTTCACACCCAGACACAGTCTCAAAGACTTAGTCACTCCTGGTGATGGATACATTCTGATGCATCGACACCCGCAGACTCATATGGAGACACTGAGAAACACTCCACCAGACTCACATGTTCCCCCAGACACTCCCACGTATAAACCCCTAGGGACTTACGCACACACACACACACACACACACACACACACACACACACACACACACATACACACACACACACACACATACACACAGAGCCCCCTAGATGAACACAGTCATAACTCGAAACCTGCACTCAATTCCCTGGCCTTGACCCAAGACCTCGGTCCCTACACAGTTGGGCCCAGATGTCTAACTTTTCCCAGCTGTTCCTACATCTGCTTCAGGAAGCAGCCTGCTGAGATGGCAAGAGCACAGTTTCCATCCAGATTGTGATGCTATCCTTCACCTGCCTGCTTTTCCATCTGTACAGGAGGGATGCAACCCCCACCCCACTTTTGGATGGTGGTGAGGATTAAGTAAGATAACATGTATTAGTTTTCAGTTGTTGTATAACAGAGACTTAAAAAAACACACCCATTTATTAGTTTACCATTCTCTCAGTCAGAGGTCTGAGCAGGCTTGACTGGGTTCTTTGGTTAGGACTTCACAAGGTATTGGCCAGACTGGGTTCTTATCTGGAGGCTCTTGAAAAGAATTTGCTTCCAGGCTCATTCAAGTTGTTGGCACTATTTGGTTCCTCGGAGCTGTAGAATTGAGGGTCCCATTTCCTTTCTGGCTCTCAGCCAGAAGTCACTTCCTAGAAGCAGGTCTGCGGTCCTTGCACATGGCCTCTTCACCTTCAAGACTGTTATTAGGATGCTGGACACTTCTCCTCCTTAGCATCTCCCTCACCTCCCTTCTACTTCCTGGACTGAGAAAGCTCTGCTATTAAAGTGCTTGTGTGATTAGACTAAGTATGTGTATATATATATATTTGCGTGTGTGTGTCTATATTAATAGACAGATAGGCTTCCCTGGTCGCTCAGCAGCAAAGAATCCGCCTGCAATGCAGGAAACACAGGTTCCATCCCTGGGTAGGGAAAATCCTATGGAGAAGGAAATGGCAACCCACTCCAGTATTCTTGGAAATCCCATGGACAGGGGAGCTTGGCAGGCTTCAGTCCATGGGGTCACAAAAGAGTCGGACTCGACTTAGCAGCTAAACAACAATAATATAGATAGAGACACTCATCTATATATATGACATATCGTGTATGTTTCATATATCACTTGTAAGATATATGTGTATGCATGTGTTTTATAGTGTGTGTGTTCATGTGTGTGCACCTGCATGCGTGTGTGTGAGGGTATCTCACCCAGCCTGAGGGGATATAAGAAGGCTTCTTTGGAGAGGTGACATTTAAGCTGAAAATGCTATGTGCCTGGCACTGTTCTTGGCCCTGGGGATATAAATACCAGCAAATGAAATAAAGTCACTGCCCTCACATTTGCATTTAAAAATCATCTCTGGGATGCTCTGGGAGGAATGGATGGGAGTGAATTTAGCGGGTTGCTTCCCCCTCTTCTCTTCAGATAAATCCTGATTTGAACCCAAAAGCCACTGATTGTTTCTAAAATGCAAATGGAAGGGGAGGCTGAGAAAGAATGTCCCGTGGGAAGGTGAAATGGAGGAGGTGGGGGGACCGTGGGTCCCGAAGCCAGATGGGAGGCTGTGGACCCAGGGTGGGAGGCAGCCACGGCCAAGGCTGGGGAGAGGGCAGGAAGGGCTGAGCCTGCGAAAGTTGCTGAGACAACCTTGGGCAGGATTAAGAGGCAGGCTGGATGGGTAAGGATCGGGAAGGGAAGAGGGGAGCAAGGCACTGCCAAGCTTTGCAGCATCAAGAGAAAACAGCACAGATGGATGAAACTCCTCCTCTTCAGCATCCGTCCTCTAAGACGAAGCGCGAAGCGAAGTGGCCCCAAAATGTTCCGTGTGTAGCAAGCCTCAGGTGAGCGCCTTTCTAGAGGAAGGGAGAGGCAGCTGGAAGGAGGCTGAACCCCAGAGAGCCCTGGGTGCTGCTGATAAGAAAAAGACTGATCCTGTTTGTGTTCTGCCTGCTGAGGTAGGGGTGTGCAGATATGTGTGTGTGTGCGTAAGCATCTCTGTGGGTATGTCTCTGAATAGATGGGCACTTTTGCATATCTGTGTCCTTGTCTGTGAATGACCTTGTTTCTAAATATGTCCTTGGAAGATGCATGGCTTTGTGTTAAGTGAATCCCATCTGGCTTTAAATGCAACATACATCCTGGTCTTTGTATGCACTGGTGTGTGTGTGTGCATGTGTGTGTGTGCATGTGTGTATGTGTGTGTGACAGAGCCACAAGAGAGACAGAGATACGAGAGAGCACGTGTCCGTTCTCTATGTGTGTGATTCACACCACGTGTCCCAGTCTGTGTGGGTCTCTATCTGCTTGAGTGGGCTGGTGTCTCCTACTGATAGTGTGTGCTTCTCAGCATCTGTTTCACCTCTTAATCTATCCGTGTGTGTGTGTGTGTATGTAACTAGGCTGTGTTGGTTTTATTTGGGTATCACTGTCAGATGTCTGTTCTTGTCCATGTGTGTATGTATCTGTCTCCTTAAATCCTGGTAGTGAGAATTTGTCCTTGACTGTGTGTGAAGGCTGCTGTCTGTGAACTTGTCCATGTAGGCTGGTACTTGAGAGGGGACTCATCTTCTTGGATTAATTTTTGCATTTAGTTGGCTAACACAAGACTGAGCTGATGGGGATAGAGATATTAAGATCTTTTGTTAATTCCAAGTCCCTTAGACAACTTTCTTAACCATTCATTTATGCTTCCAACCATCCATTCAGTCATCCACCCAACTATCCACCCTCCCCACCCTTTCATCTCAATTGCACTGATACTTACTAGCTCATAGTGACACTTGGCTAGCTACATAGTTATCTCTCTTAGACAATTGACTTTATCTCTCTATGTCTCTGTTTTCTCATCCATGAAATGGGAATAATACCCAATAGATCTGGAAGTAGGAGTGTAGGAGTTAAGTGAGATATTGCATATAAAACACTAACCACATGGCATAGTGCATAGTAAGTGCTTTCTACATTAACTATTATCATCATCATTATGGCAGTCAGTATATTTCAGCAAATTCTCATCAGCACTTTACTACGGGCCAGCCCTGAGCTAGGAGCTGGTGGGGCCCTACTATAGCAGAGGCCATTAGGTGCCTCTGCCACTGCCTTCTGTTGTGACCTTGGATAAGGCCTGTGCCCGCTCTGGACCATACAATAGAGAGAGCACACTTGCCTTACCTCCGTTATGGAAATTCTTAGTGCACCTGACCTTCACAAACTGCCAAGGGGTGTGCACAGTTATGGAGCAGGCTGGGGACCCCTCCCTTGCCAAGCCTAAGAATGGCAGGGGCCCATCCTGGGTCATTTGGAGAGTCAGGCAGAGTTGGAACAAAGCCAGGACCCATTTTCACTGTGGAGCTCAGGTCGCTGCTTCCTCCCAATCCCTGCTGGACTCTGTTACCCCTCTGGGGAAGCATTTGATATTCTCTCATGGCAGGAGACAGAGAAGGCAATGGCACCCTACTCCAGTACTCTTGCCTGGAAAATCTCATGGACGGAGAACCCTGGTAGGCTGCAGTCCATGGGATCGCTGAGAGTTGGACACGACTGAGCGACTTCACTTTCACTTTTCACTTTTCACTTTCATGCCTTGGAGAAGGAAATGGCAACCCACTCCAGTGTTCTTGCCTGGAGAATCCCAGGGATGGCGGAGCCTGGTGGGATGGCGGAGCCTGGTGGGCTGCCGTCTATGGGGTTGCACAGAGTCTGACATGACTGAAGCGACGCAGCAGCAGCAGCAGCAGCATGGCAGGAGACAAGCGTGGGGGAGCAAGGAGCAAAGAAGGGCAGGAACATACACTCTGGTCCAGGAAGAGCATCTTCACTTACTATTTGGTGAAGGGCCTTACAACTAAAAAAAAAAAAAGAAAGAAAAATAATAAAAGAATTGGGTAGGGAGTGTGATTTCTGCCCCCCAAAACCACCCTTTAGGACAAGAGAGAGAGAAAGAAAGAAACAAAGGGTAGAAGAGACAGACTAGACAAGAGACAGGGACATAGTAATAGAGAGACGCAAGAGGCAGAGAACAAAAGAGGCAAAGACAGAAACCAGCAAGGAGAGAGAGAGTTAGAGATGGGAAGACAGAAAGAATGAGGTCAGGCTTCACTGCACACCTGGTCTGAGCTTCTCCAAAGCAAGACTTACTGCAGTAGCCCTTGCCTCTGGCGCTGCTGCACTTCTTGGATCATCCTCAACTAACACATACACACACGCTCACACACACAAACATTCACACACTCACACACGCACACACATACACAGCAGCAGGTGGAGGAGGAGGCAGGGGCTTGAGGCAGGGGCAGATTCTGGCCGTAAGAAGCCTCCTGTGTGACCTTAGGCAGTGCTAAGCCACTCTGTTCTCGTTTGGAAAATAAACTTCAAACCTCATTCAGTGACTTCAAGGCTAAACGGTATGATGTGGTAAAAGAGTTCTAGAACTAATGGAGAAAAAATTGGAAAAGAACCTTTAGAACTAGACAAGCTGATTTTACAGTTCATAGGAAAAGTAAACATGTAAAAATTTTCAGAAAAATGAGTTGGGAAGAGTAGGGAAGAATAAAAGATACTGAGCTCTATCAGATGGTAAAACATTGCAAAACTACAATAAGGTTTTTTTAAATATAATTTTATTTATTTATGTTTGGCTTGCTGGGTCTTCGTTGCTGTGTGGGCTTTTCTCTAGTTGTGGAGAGCAAGCTTCTCATTGAAGTGGCTTCTCTTGTTACAGAGCACAGGCTCTAGGGTGCATGGGGCTCCAGTAGTTGCAGGAGGTGAACTCAGTAGTTGCATCACCAGGGCCCTAGAGCAGAGGCTCAATAGCTGGGCCACATGGGCTGAGTTGCTCTACGGCACACGGGATCTTCCTGGATCAAGGATCAAACCTGTGTCTCCTGCACTGGCTGGCGGATTCTTTATCAATGAGCCATCAGGGAAGCCCAAAACTACAGTAAGTTTTCCAAAGGATAAAAAAAAAAAAAAGAGCTTCCTTAAATATATAAAGAGTTTTTACAAAACAATATGAAAAGGCCATTGCTCCAATAGGAAATGGAGAAAGATCATGAACAGTCAGTTCTCAGACATATAATTTATAAATGGCATGGTTTCCCAGGTGGCCTAGTGATAAAGAATTCACCTGCCAATACAATAGATGCAAGAGACTTGGATTCGGTCCTTGGTCAGAAAGATTTATCTATGTTATGTGATTCTCAGCACATAACATGGATAAATGTCATATAAACGGCAAAATATTATTAGTGTCTCTCACAATTAAGGGACTGTTAATTAAAACAAAAGTGAGTCACCTTTTTTGACCTACCAGTCTAATAAAGAAGAAATTGCTTGACAATAAATTGTGGGAGAGGGAGTAGGGAAATAGACACAGATACACAGTGTTGGGAGTGTATGTTGATGGAAACTCTTTGAAAATTATGGGCTTCCCAGGTCGCTCAATGGTAAAGAATCTGCCTATCAGTGCAGGAGACACCAGAGACACAGGTTTGATCCCTGAGTCAAGATCTTCTGGAGTATGAAATGGCAACCCACTTCAGTATTCTTGGCTGGAAAATCCCATGGACAGAGGATCCTAGCAGGCTACAGTCCATGGGGTCACAAAGAGTTGGACACAATTTAATGAGTAAGCACTCGTGCCTTGGAGATTAATTTGTTGGTACCTATTAAATCTTCAAATCTATAAATCATTTCATTTATAAATTTGCCATTTAACTCAGCAATTCCACTTCTATGCATTTATTCTATAGATATACCTGCATATATGCACATATATAAAATAAGAATGTTGTAGCATAGTTATAATAGCAAGAGACTAAAAACAAGCTGCATGCCCATTAAATGAACTATGATACATCCATACAAGGAGTTCTACAGTCATTTTAAAGAACAATGTAGGCCTCCATATGCACTGATATCCTAGATGCACAAATAAAAAAGCAAAATCTGAATAGTATATATAGTATGATCCCATCTGTGTGTGTTTATATACATATGTGTGTATATATTCATACTTAAATATATGTCTTTGAACAGACATGCAAATTTCACGATATACAGGAAGGAAGGTATTAACTGTGGTTTCCTTTGGGAAGCAAGACAGAAAACTTTCGGGTGGGAGTCAGCAGTCTTTGGTTTATGCCTTCCTCTTTTATCATTCAGTTGCTCAGTCATGTCTGACTCTCTCTGATCCCATGGACTGCAGCACACCAGGCTTCCCTGTCCTTCACCGTCTCCCAGAGTTTGCTCAAACTCACGTCCATTGAGTTGGTGATGCCATCCAACCATCTCATCCTCTGTTGTCCCCTTCTGCTCCTGCCTTCTATCTTTCCCAGCATCAGAGTCTTTTCAAATGAGTCAGTTCTTCATATCAGGTGGCCAAAGTATTGGAGTTTCAGCATCAGTCCTCCCAATGAATATTCAAGACAGATTTCCTTTAGGATGGACTGGTTGGATCTCCTTGCAGTCCAAGGGACTCTCAAGAATCTTCTCCAACACCACAATTCAAAAGCATTAATTCTTCAGTGCTCAGCTTTCTTTAGAGTCCAACTCTCACATCCATACATGACTACTGGAAAAACCATAGCTTTGACTAGATGGACCTTTGTTGGCAAAGTAATGTCTGCTTTTAATATGCTGTCTAAGTTGGTCATAGGTCTTATTCCAAGGAGCAAGCGTCTTTTAATTTCATGAGTGCAGTCACCATCTGCAGTGACTTTGGAGCCCCCCCAAAATAAAGTCTGTCACTGTTTCCATTGTTTCCCCAACTGTTTGCCATGAAGTGATGGGACCGGATGCCATCATCTTAGTTTTTTGAATGTTGAGTTTTAAGCCAACTTGTTCACTCTCCTCTCTCACTTTCATCAGAAGAAATAATAAACCTCATAGGATAGTTGGCAGGATGTCGGGAGCCGCAGCCGTCATTGCGGGATGGCGCCGGTTTCCTGCTTCCTGGTTCTTCGCAAACGTAGACTAAAAAGACGCATGCGCAAGATGTGTCTCTTAAGGCCACGGATATGCTAATCAGGGATTCTAACAGTGTTCTGTTATGAGCCAATCAGAGGTTGACACAGATATGCTAATCAGGGATTCTAACAGTGTTCGGTTATGAGCCAATCAGAGGTTGACACAGATATGCTAATCAGGGATTCTAACAGTGTTCTGTTATGAGCCAATCAGAGGTTGACACGCCTCCCCTCTGGGCTATATAAGCAACCGCTTTCCCTGCATCGGCGCCCTCTCGCCACTTCCTAAAAGAGCTGTAACAATAAACTGCGTGTCAGAAGAATCCTGTCTGTGGCGTTCTCCTTATCGGCGAGGCGGGCGACCACAGCAGATATAGTAGCCCAATAAGTACTCACCATCATCTAAAGAAGACGTGGTACATGTATACAATGGAATATTACTCAGCCATAAAAAGAATGAAATAATGCCATTTGCAGCAACATGGATGGAACTAGAGATTACCATACTAAGTGAAACGAAGATCAGAGAAAGATACCATATGCTATCACTTATACGTGGAACTAAAACATGACACAAATGAATTTATCTACAAAACAAAAACAGACTCACAGACATAGAGAAAAGACTTGTGGTTGCCAAGGGGGAGGAGAGATGTGGGAGGATGGACTGGGAGTCGGGATAGCAGGGGCAAACTAGTTAGTAAACACAGAATGAATAACGACAAAATGCTACGGTATAGCAGTGTCAGTCAGTGGTATCTGACTCTGGGACTCCAGGAACTGTGGCCCACCAGGCTTCTCTGTTCATGGGATTCCCTAGGCAAGAATACTGGAGTGGGTTGCCATTGCCTCCTCCAGGGGCTCTTCCCCGCCCAGGGATCAAGTCTATGTCTTTTCTGTCTCCAGCTTTTACAGCCGGGTTCTTTTGAATGAATAACGACAAAATGCTACGGTATAGCAGTGTCAGTCAGTGGTATCTGACTCTGGGACTCCAGGAACTGTGGCCCACCAGGCTTCTCTGTTCATGGGATTCCCTAGGCAAGAATACTGGAGTGGGTTGCCATTGCCTCCTCCAGGGGCTCTTCCCCGCCCAGGGATCAAGTCTATGTCTTTTCTGTCTCCAGCTTTTACAGCCGGGTTCTTTACCACTAGCGCCACCTGGGAAGCCCCGCTGTATAGCACAGGGAGCTGCTGCTGTTGCTGCTTGCTAAGTCACTTCAGTCGTGTCCGACTCTGTGCGACCCCATAGACGGCAGCCCACCAGGCTCCGCCGTCCCTGGGATTCTCCAGGCAAGAACACAGGAGCAGGGTGCCATTTCCTTCTCCAAGGCATGAAAGTGAAAAGTGAAAGTGAAGTCGCTCAGTCGTGTCCTAGCCTTAGCGACCCCACGGACTGCAGCCTACCAAAGCTCCGTCCTTGAGATTTTCCAGGCAAGAGTAGTGGAGTGGGGTGCCATTGCCTTCTCCGAGCACAGCTAGATGGTCTCAAGTCACTGAGACTTCAGACTTCTTTGTTGCAGCCATTAGTCTAGCCTGCCTAATATGTTCACTAGTGGGTCTTGTACTTCAATAAGGTGAAATTAAGTTAGAGCCAAAGGAGACTTGTCTGTGCCATGGGTCACGGCGGGCAAGGAAAGCCAGACTTCCTAGAACAGCAGGAGGCTGAAAAAGAACTCTATAAGAGATGAAAAGAAAATCAAGCTATGGAAATAAGGAGGGGGCAACGTTGGTGCCCAGTTTTTGGTGTTTTTGGTTTTTTGTGGCTTTTTTTTTTGCAGTCCTCAATTTCATTTCTTTGTGAGACTGTCTGAAACACACATATTGGGTTGCCTACTCAAATCCATCTCCCGATATCTTTCTTTGTTTCTATCTAGATAATTCACCGTCCACCATACAGTCATCCCTCCTGTCAGTCTTTGGTTTATGCATATGATGCAATTCTGACCAGTGTGATGTGAGTAAAATTTTAGGGACAAGCAGCTCCTTGGAAAGCTGTTCTCACTCGCTTTTAAAAAAATATTTGTTTGTTTACTTGACAGTGCCGGTCTTAGTTGTGGTATGTGGGATCTTCACTTCCGGCCTGTGAACTCTTAGCTACAGTGTGTGGGCTCTAGCCCCCTGACCAGGGGTCAAACCTGAGCCCCCCTGTATTCGGAGTGTGGGGTCTTAGCCGTTGGGCCGCTAGGGAAGCCCCTTCCATCACTCTTCAAAAATAAACACCTTAGAAAGAAACATTGCCTTTTCCATTGCTGGACATATACTCATTGAAACCAGGAGGGAAGCTAAATTAGGACAAACCTGAAAAACTGGGTGGCAGAGCAGGTAAAAGAAAGAACCAGATCCTTAATGATGTCATTAAGCCACTGAATTAACCAACCTTGGAGCTGTCCTACTTGGTGGCTTAGTGTGATTGTTAGCGTGTGCATTTCATGACTGCTTAACACATATGGCTTGGGGCCTTTTGATTTTGTTTTCAGTCACCAAAAGCATCCCAGCGGATGCACTTGCCTGCCTGTATTTTTCTGCCAGTGAGTCTTTGACATTGCCCCGTATCCCTGCACTAAAACCCTCTCTGTGTCTTGTTTCTTGAAACCAAGTAACCCCGGATTCAGGCAGAGCTTCTCTAAGACACTTCTAAATGTGAATTTTAATGCAGGTGTCTTTGCTTCTGATCCAGGGAAGAAAGCGGCAGGAAGGAGGGAGGAAAGTTGGGTGCAAGTCTCTTCTGGACCATGGGAGAAACATGTGGGAGAGGAGGAAGGTAATGGTAGCCATTTCCCCAGTCTTGTACCTCCAAAGCAGGCTGACTCACTCACACATCAGAGAGCCCTTGGATAGTGAATATTTACCGTGTACTTCCTTTGAGCCAGGCGCTGTTCGAGATCCTAGGAAGTGCAGAAAACAATGTCCAAACCAACAATAAATTGGTGTCCTCATGAAAGTGATATTGTGTGGGGAAAAACAGAAGATGAATAACAGCTATGAGTTTAAAGAAAACAAACAAACAAACTGTGTATACTGTCAGGGACATCCCCGGCTCTCAGTGGTAAAGAATTCACCTGCAGTGCAGTAGCCACGGGAGACATGGGTTCAACCCCTGAGTGGAGAAGATCCCTTGGAGGAGGGCATGGCAACCCACTCCAGTGTTCTTGCCTGGAGAAGCCCATGGACAGAGGAGCCTGGTGGGCTACAGTCCGTGGGGTCACAAAGAGTTGGACACGACTAAATCGACTTGGCACGCACACATAGTGTTTAGATGGTAGAGAGTGACGTTGAAAAAACACTATCTAAAGTAGAGGAGGATTGGGAGTGTCTGGAGACAGATTTATAATGTTATGCAGGATGGCCAAAGAAGCATCATGAAAAGGTGACATCTGAGCAAGACCTGAAGAGGTAGCTCAAGCAGATAACCAGAGAGAGTGTTACAGGCAGAGGCAATAGCAAGTGCAAAGGCCTTGAGGTGGGAGAGTGCCTGGTGTGTTAGAGAAAAGGAAAGGAGGCCAATGTGGACGAATGAAAGGGAAGGTGGCACAACATGCGGTCAGAGAGGCACTGACAGAGAGGGGTGGGAAGATGGTCTAGGCCTCCTTGATCTGTGCAATAGGTGTAAGCCCCAAACATTACTATTTTACTCTGTTCTTTAAATTGACTTCCTTTTTGTTTAGGTACATTTATTTGAGATAAAAATTTTATACTACTGCTATAGAATAAGAACCAGTATCATGCCATAAATAGAAGATGACTGAATAAATAAATAGAACACAACTGAAACAGTATCAAATTATAGGGAGATACTGTGGCCTGCAAGGAGATCCAACCAGTCAATCCTAAAGGAAATCAACCCTGAATACTCATTGGAAGGACTGATGCTGAAACTGAAGCTCCAATACTTTGGCCACCTGATGCAAACAGCTGACTCATTGGAAAAGATCCTGATGCTGGGAAAGACTGAGGATGGGGGCAGGGCGACAAAGGATGAGATGGTTGGATGGCATCACCCACTCAATGGACATGAGTTTGAGTAAGTTCCAGGAGATAGTGAAGGACAGGTAAGACTGGCATGCTGCAGTCCGTGGGGTCACAGAGAGTCAGACACAACTTGGCAACTGAACAGCAACTGTGGCTTGCAGAAGGCTTGAGTCTGAGGTCAGCAATCTCTTTGATAAAAGGCTGATTGACAACCTAGAGAAGTGAAGACACAGTAGCACAGAAGGAAGACTTTCTCCGTAAAATGCAGGCCACCTAAAATCATTTTTTTGTGTTCTACCAGGTAGGGTGACCAACAGTTCTGGTTTCCCTAGGACTGAGGTTTCCCAGGATGTACTTTCATAATTTAGGGCTTCCCCTGTGGCTCACTGGTAAAGAACCCGCCTGCCAGTGCAGGAGATGCAAGAGACAAGGGCTGGATCCCTGAGTGGGGAAGATCCCCTGGAGAAGGAAATGGCAACCCACTCCAGTATTCTTGCCTGGAGAACCCCATGGACAGAGGAGCCTAGCAGGCTACAGTCCATGGGTCACAAAGAGTCAGACATGACTAAGCTACTAATGTGTGCCCACACACACACGCATGCACACACACACACACACATGTATTTTTATAACTGGGACAGTTCTAAACAAACCAGAATGGTTGATCACCCGACCGCCAGGGATTCCCATTGCACTCTATAGTCTCAGACCGTCTTGCTTTGACTTGTCTTCTCTAAGTTACCTCTTATGATGGGCTGACTCTAAGATGATATCGCCTCCTGGTTTCATACCCAGGCACAGAGAACCTGCAAACACCCTTGCCCATGATAGGAAATTTAGGGGAAAAATAAGCACGAGGGAAAAATGAAAAAACATACCACCCAAAGATAGCTATTTTTAAATCTGTTTTCTCCGCTCCCCTCTTTTTTTTTCCATCTAAGTGCGTTTCAATGTTCTCATACCCTAAGTAGTTTCATGGCCTGTGTGGTTTTTTTTTTTTTCCCACTTAACTTTCTGTTGTAAACATTTTCCCACAGCAATAAATATACCTCGGATTTCCCTGGTGGTCCAGAGGTTAAGACTCTGCTTCCAGTGCAGAGTGGGGGGTGAGGATTTGATCTATGGTTGGGGGAAAAAATCCCACAAGCTGCTTGGTGTGGCAAAGAAAGAAAGAACGCCCCCCTGCCCCAGTTAAATTGGCGACACATCCATAGTGGGTTCACTTGAAGTGGAACCTCTGGGTCAAAAGGATGTGTGTTTTCAAAGCTTTTAATAAACATTGACAAATCTGCCCTAACAATACTGGAACATTCTTTACTCTCGCCAGGAACACGTACCCTCTTCCTCATTCTCTCAAACCAGTTGTCTCTGTGGTTTTGTTGTTGCTATTGTTTGCCATCACAATGCCGTGATTTCACAGCTCCCACCGTCACCAGCCACCCACCCACTCTGAGGTGTCACGTGTATAAAGAGAAACCTTTCTTTACATGTATGTGTATCCACCCTAATATACAGTATTGCTGTGGGAGGACATTGTTTAAACCTCATGTAAATTCTATCCTGTCATATATTTTATTCTATTGTCCCTTTTTGTTCAATCAATAAGGTATTTGAGATTTGTGTTAACTCTAATTTATGTTTAATTAGAACTACTGTTTAATGTTTCTCTTCATTTTTTTATAAATTCATTTTCAGACTGATGTGTTTGCCATCATTTTACTCTTATAAGCAATGCTGTGATGGATATATTTATATTGAATTGGCCAAAAAGTTCATTCAGGATTTTCCATCAAGGCTTACGGAAAAACCCAAATGAAAATTTTGGCCAACTCAATACCTATCTTTTTGTCTTTGCTAGAGTGTCTAAGCTGGAGAGGGAAATGGCAACCCACTCCAGTGTTCTTGCCTGGAGAATCCCAAGGACGGCGGAGCCTGGTGGGCTGCCGTCTATGGGGTCGCACAGAGTCGGACACGACTGAAGCGACTTAGCAGCAGCAGCAGCAGCAGAGTGTCTAAGCAGAGGCAGTATTCCTGGATGGTAGGGTTGAAGGGTCTTTCAAACTTACTTGACTGTGACTCACAATAGAAATACATTTTATATCATAATCTGTTAAGGCTGCCTACACACACGCACAAGTAAAACAAAAATTTCATAAAATAATACCTATCTTTATCATGAGAAAAGCATTCTGATGTGTTTTATTCTAGTTAAGTCTATTTTATTCTATTTTGATCACAACCTACTAAACAGATTATTTAGCATATTAATGGGCCATGACTCACAATTTGAAAAATAATAGATTAAAATGTCTTTGGTCTCACTACATGCTTTGAAATTACTCTTCAGAATAGCTATGCTAATTTACAAGGCATTAGGTTTTTTCCTCTACATCCTACTCAGCACTTGAAATTATCTCCTTTTTTTTTTTTTTTTTTTTTGCCAGCCTGATGAATGTAAAGCAGTATGTCATTGTTGTTTTACGTTTTCTTTCTCTAGTTACTAAGTTGAGTTTCTCGTCACCTGTTTATTCACTACTTGATTTCCTCAGAAAGTGCATTTGCCTGTTTTTCTGTTGGGTTGCTAGGTTTTTTTCTTGCTGACTTCTACTGAGTTTCTTGTGCAGCTCAGGTTTTCATTCTTTAATGACTATTGTTGCAGATACCTTTTCCCAATCTGTTACTCATTTGTTAACTTTATCTGTGAAGTCGTGTATTGAACAGAATCAATCATTTTCTTCACATGTTTTATTTAAGAAATACTTTCTTCACTCCCTATCACAATGATTTGCCTTGGATTTTTTCTAGCTGCTTAGACCATCTGAGGTCTGTGGTGTGGATAAGATACCATTTCGTTTATTCCATACAGTGGATCCACTTTCCCCAGTACCATGAAAATAATGCACCCTTTCCCCTACTGACTTCTGTTGCCACCTCTGTTACAGAACAAATATCCATACATGTGAGTCTGCTTCTGGGTTCTTCCATCCCACTGGTCTAGCACGGATAGCACACTTTGAAAATTAGAATTTATGTTTTAATATCTGGTAGGAGAAGGCAATGGCACCCCACTCCATTACTCTTGCCTGGAAAATCCCATGGACGGAGGAGCCTGGTAGGCTGCAATCCGTGGGGTCGCTAAGAGTCGGGCATGACTAAAGTGACTTAGCAACTTAGCAGGGGAAGTTTCCCACCTTTGAGTTACATTTTTTAATTTTTTATTTTATGTTGGAGTATAGCTGACTAACAGTGTTGTGATAGTTTCAGGTGCACAGCAGAGACTTAGCCATTGTCCCCCAAACCCACTCCCACCCAAGCTGCCGCACAACATTGAGCAGAGTCTCCTGTGCTTTTACTTTTGAGATGACTTGTCTTATCTATTTGTGAAAATTTATTCTTCCAGGCACATTTTCGAATTGGCTTATCCAGTTCCTCTCCCTCAAATATTAGTGAGAATTCCATGAATTGATACCATTACAATGTTATGCCTGTCTTTCCATATACATAGTATATTTCTCTATTGATCCAGGAGATAAAAATCTCCTTTTGTAGGTTTTACCTGGCATGATTGACTAAATTAAATTCTAGATAATTAAGTTTCTCTTTTTCTAAAAAAATACTCTGCGATCTAATAAATAGGAATGGTATCTTCTTTCAGGGGAGCCAAGTTTTTCTGTACACTTCCCTTTATAACCTTGTATTCTGGATCACCTCATTGGCAAGGAACTACCTCAAACATCTTGGAAATCCAAGGCCCTGTAGGGACTAAGCAAAACCAGTAATGCACTAGTTAAATGGGAAATTGCCAAAAGTATCAATCTATAGAAGAAGCATCCCTGGGGTGCTAAAAATCACCTCTACATATGAAATGAGGTTTACAGTATTACATTGACCTGAACTCCTCTCAGGCTATTGGAAGGTGATACTTTCAAAAGCTGCTTGTGGTGTTGGGGGAAAGAGATGCTTTGAACCATTAAACTGCCTTCTAAGGAAGATGTGGATGTGTGTGCTTAACTGCAGGGTGCTAGTTTCATTAAGAGATATGCAAATTTGGGGCCAGAACTGAATTGCTTGTCCCCACAAGGAGTCTCTCATCTCAGCTCTTCCTTCATGTGTCACTCTCGTTTCTAAACAAACCTTGAACAAGCATGTATTTAAAGACAAAACAGACACTGAATGATTGATTGGTTGCTCTGGGCACCTAGATGTTGCAAGCTGCCAAGGGGTGGGAAAAGGGATCACCAGATATCTGGGGGTCCTAGCAAGCATGGAGCAGAAGCTCATACATAGAAGAACCACGAAATCAGATAGACCACCCAGATGGAACTTGGGAACAGGGAGCAAGGCCAAAGTCCTCTTACAGGGACTCATTAGGATGGAATAAGATTTCTTGAATGGAAACACCAGCATGTTCCCCAGCAGGAAAAAAAAAAATGGCAAAAGCCCTGACCAGGTAAATTATTTCCAAATGAAGAAAAACAAATGGCTAATTCAAAAAAATGTTTTTCAACTTCACTAGAAAGCAAAACAAAAATAAGGGATTTCTTTCCTCTTATCTGATTGGCAAGGTTTCCTTCTTTTTCCTTCCTCTTGCTTCTTATTTTTTCTTACTTTCTTTTTCTAATGATGATACTCATCGTTGAGAGACCAGGGAAAGGGCACTCTCACACACAGCTGGTAGTCCTGTGAATTGGCACAGCTTATCTGGAGGGCAGTTTGGCAGACTGTACTCAAAACCCTACAGACAAGGATGTTTTTTGATCCAGCACTTCTAGGAATTTTTCCTACGGAAATAATTAGAAATGAGCGCAGGATGAATAATAGCAGTTTAGCATTTACTTGGTATTCACTCTGTGCCAGACAATATGCTAAGAACTTGACACTTTACTCACTTAGCCTCTACAGCAACATACGATGAGTACTTATTGTGTCTATTTTTCAGGTGGGAAAACTGAGGCTCAAAGAGGTATAGTAAATTGCTCAAGTTCAAGCGACTGGTAAATGATAGATTAGGGGATGGACCCTGATCTCTAACTCCAAAAACCATGCTCTGAACCACTTTGCTATACACCCTCTGAAAAACTGTAGAGAAATGATGCCCTGCCTGGTACTCTTTTAAAATAGCAAAAATTCAGAAATCATTTTATTGTGTAGGAATCGGGGGATACTTACATAAACCATGTAGAATCATATGACAAAATACTTAGCCATTAAAAATAAGTTGTGAAAAATGAGGACATAGGGAAATAGAAATGGCATATACTAAGTGAAAAAAAGAGGCAAAACAGTTATGCCCCATTTTAATTTTTAAGATCCATTTCATTTTTATGAAGTTCAAAAATAGGAAGACTAGTCTATGGTGATCAAGATTTGAGGGGAGGCTATCAGTTGGGAAGCATGCTGAGAGCACTGAGAATGTTCTAGAATTTGAACTGCACTGTGGTCAACTTGGTGTATTTATACATAAAACTTCAGTGTATGGTTAAAACATGTGAAAGTTTATACATCCTATCTCACTAAAAAGAAAAAACAATGCACAGAAACAATCCTGGAGGGAAAGAACAGAAAAATGTTGGTAGTGATTGTTGCTAATTTTCCTTTTATTCTCTTTTTAAAATTTTCTTTGGCCTTGCCATACACACAGCTTGTGGGATCTTAGTCCCTGACCAGGGTTTGAACCTGCTCCCTTAGCAGCAAAAGCACAGAGTCCTAACCACTAGTCCACCAGGGAATTCCCTCATTTTATTCTTTATACTATTCTTTTTTTCTTTTTTTTTTAAATAATAAACCTGTATTACATTTATAACCAGAAAAAAATAATACCCAGTTTATTATTGGAGAGGAGTAGTGGAAAAGGATATGCATATGAAAACCATTTGAGGTTCAGACCTGGGATTCTTGAAGTGCACAGAACTCCTCAAGGGTTTCCAGTCCTGGGCACCTTCCTGAGTCTGGTCTTGCAGGCAGGATGCCCAGCTTCCAAAGACAGAAGAGAGGAGAGAAGCCCAGTGCCCCACCTGGCTTGATGGGTAAAACTGAGGGACAAGCCCTGAAGAGCCAGGGATGGACGAGAAAAAATACCCTTAAGACAAATCCTGTCAGCTTTAAAATCAGATGAGATCGAGTGCATTCAGGGTGGTATAGACCGCCCAGCTTTAAAGTCTTGCTGGGTAGGTAGGCACTCCTGCTCCCATACCAGTCACAGCAACAGCCCATCGTTGCGCTACCTCTTAAGATGCCTTGTTGCTGACTGGCGATGACATCAGGCCTCCAGGGAGCCCACTGGTTGTCAATCAAAAGTCTTTCTGGCAGCAGTAAGTTGTCACTGTTTCAAAGGGACAGCTTCTGCCTAGATAAGGGGGCCCGGTGTGGACTGCTGTGACTCTTTCTTTCTGTTTAGAGTTTTGATTCCAAGCTAATAAAGAAATTAGGGTACTGCAAGGCAGGTTTCTATGGGGACGTAATGAGATCAACTGTGGCAATGAAACCCAGCCAGCCAAGCGATGAATCAAAATAAAGAATTTGGATATAAAGAAGCTTTGGCATATAAAATCATAATTATTTAATATTGTAAATAATATGTTTAAATATAAAACAAGAAAAAATAATTGAGAATTAACATCTCTTCCTTTCTTCCTTACTAAGAAATACTAATTTTATTGGGGCCATCACATATTCCTAGTAAGTAAAACTCAATATTTCCTAGCCTTTGTCGTAGCTAGGGGTGGCATATACAGTGATGGATGATGAGGTATAGATTAGGAAATTGTAGAAAGTTTTCCTTTCTTGAAGGAGTCTTTTCTCCCTCCTTAGTGGAATAAAATTGTGATGGCTGGAGCTACAACAGCTGCTTTGTAATCATGGGGAAAATCCCAGAAGAACTGCAGAGAACTCAGTCCTGACATCCTTGAAGCACTGAACTAGCAACAGCAACTACCTGACTCTTCATCATTTGTTTATTTAAGCTGCTGTCTGCTCAGATTTTCTGCTCAGGTTTCATTACTAAAGACAATCTTTAACTGATGTGCCCAACAATATAAAAATAATAACTAATACAAAACAGGACATTTGAAGAAAAGTGTAACAGTGCCAATGTTTCACTGCATGTAGTCACCATCTAAAATTAAAAAATATGGCTGAAAATGATGATGGTTGCAATGTCTTGATGTTCTCCAGAAGGTTCTTTGGGGAACTAATATCTCTTCTGATGTAAAAAAAATAGCTATCTAAAGTTCAGAAATTGTTTCATCTTCACTCTTAAATCCAAGTAAAATAAGACATCTTTCAAAATTTAAGAAGAGTATTATGTGAAACAATTTTTATATAATTATTCTGATGATCTATCTCCATACATGCATTGAACAATATTTGATAAGATGTTCATCTCATTTGAATTATGCAAATTTCAGACTTTTTTAACCTTTAATTTGGAAATGACTGTAAATTTAAGGCAGAGTTGCAGAGCACAGAAAGTATTTTTCCATTTGCTCTTCACCCGTCTTCCTTGAATGTTCACATCTTACATAAGCATGGTACCTTTATCAAAATTAGACATTAACTCGGGGGACTTCCCTAGGGGTCTAGTGGTTGGGAACCACCTTGCAGTGCAGGGGATGTGGGTTTGATCCCTGGTTCGGGAGCTGGTACCCCCTGTCCTGAGGAACAACTAGGCCCTCACAGCGCAGCTACTGAGCCTGAGGGCCACACCTGGAGAGCCCGTGAGTCACAGCGAAGATCCCTCATGCCGAAACTGAAGACCTGGTGCAGCTAAAGAAATAAATATTTTTTAAAAAGAAATTAACTTGGTAATTGGTATGATACTATTGTTGTTGTTTAATAGCTAAGTCGTGTCCGACTCTTTGGTCACTCCGTGACTGTAGCCTGCCAGGCTCCTCTATCCATGAGATTTCCCAGGCAAGAATCCTGGAATGAGTTGCCGTTTCCTTTTCCAGGGGATCTTCTCAACCCAGGGCTCTAACTGGCCTCTCCTGCATTGGCAGGTGGATTCTTTACCACTGAGTTACCAGGGAAGACCTATGATACTACCAGCTACAGTGAAGACTTTGTGCAGATTTTTCCACTGATGTCCTTTTTTGGTCCCAGTTTCCAAACCCTGTTGCATTTAGATGCCATGTCTCCTTTATCTCCAGTGGCCTGTGACAGTTTCTCAGTCTTTCCTTGTCTTTCACAGCTTTGACCTTTTCTAAGCATTTTATTGTTGTCATTTAGTTGCTAAGTCGTGTTCAATTCTTTGCAACCCCATGGACTGCAGCATACCAGGCTCCTCTGTCCTCTACTATCTCCCAGAATTTGCTCAAATTCATGTCTATTCAGTTGGTGATGCCATCCAACCATCTCATCCTCTGTCGCCACGCCCCCACACTCAGTCTTTCCCAGCATCAGGGTCTTTTCCAATGAGTTGGCTTTTTGCATCAGGTGGCCAAAGTATTGGAGCTTCAGCTTCAGCATCAGTCCTTCTAATGAATATTTAGGGTTGATTTCCTTTAGGATTGACTGACAGTCCAAGGGACTCTCAAGACTTCTCCAGTACCACATTTCAAAAGCACCAATTCTTTGGCACTCAGCCTTCTTTATGGTCCAATTCTCACATTCTACGTACACGAGTATGAGAAAAATCCATTGCTTTGACTATATGGACCTTTGTCAGCAAAGCGATGTCTGTTTTTTAATATGCTGTCTGGCTCTGTCAGAGCTTTCCTTTCAAGGAGCAAGTATCTTTTAATTTCATGACTGCAGTCACCGTCTGCAGTGATTTAGGAGTCCAAGAAAATAAAATCTGTCCCTGCTTTCACTTTTTCCTTTTCTATTTGCCATGAAGTGATGGGACTGAATGCCATGATCTTAGTTTTCTGAATGCTGAGTTTCAAGCCAGCCTTTTCACTCTCCCCTGTCACCCTCATCAAGAAGTTCTTTAGTTCCTCTTTACTTTCTGCCATTAGGGTGGTGAGACATTTGGTAGAACATTCCTCAGTTTTGGCTTGTCTGATGTTTTCTCATGATTAGACTGGAGTTGTAGGTTTGAGGGAAGAAGATCCCAGAAGTTATGTGTTTTTCTCATGACATCCTATCAGCAATACATGATCACAGTATGATGCACCACTGGTGATGTTGACCTTGATCACTTGACTTCTTTCAACTTTTTTCCTTGTACTTTTTCATATTACTTTAATTCCTATAATAAGTATGTGAGAACCTTGAATCGGAATGTGCTTCATAAACCGAAGATGTCCGCAAATGTGAGGGTTAAATTTTTCATTTGATAAGAAGAATTGATGTCCTAGGCTGGAAGAGGGAAGAGGAGATAAGTATAGCTACCACATCAATGTTTAATTGCTCTGGAGGCTAGCCAGGGCAGAGAAAGATGGAGATGACTTTAGAATTTATGTAACTGCTAGCAAAGAATTAGGATCTCATCTAGACATTTTTAATATATTTCCCTTTTTAATATATTTTCCAGGTCCTACAGTCCTGGGTAAGGATAGAGGCCACCCCACTAGCCCAGCTGGAAATGGCAGAACAGAAGAGAACTGATTCCACTGGAAAAGCAAGTGAGGAACTCAACATTGACTAAGCCCCATCTGCGTTCCTGGTGCTTCACCTCTTTCATTGAATCTTCACAAGTCTTCTAGCTACATACAGTGGTCACCTCCATTTTATAGATGGGGAGACTGAGACTCAGAGAAGAGAAGCGGCTTACCCAAAGTCAGTTAACCATCACATATCACTCAGATAGTGCTCTGAGTGTTCATGGGAACGCCACTCTGAACCTAGGACTCTGTGACATCAGACCTCACAGCACATGCTGCCCAGGAAGAACTGGGGGTGAAAATTCCAATTGTGGGGAAAGATGATGAACTTTGGCAACTGTTTCCTATCTATAAGATTGCTCATAGTCTTAATGAGCTGTGTCCTCACTGGTCAGAGAATCACTTGGGCATGTATCCCCTGGTTCCGGATCCCGTAACCTTCTAGATGCCTTGAACAACTACCATCTGCAATCAGATGGGGCTGGGGACCTGGAATGGCTGGAACAGTGTTCGCTTAGCCCCTCCTTGTAGGATGCTAGCATGCAGAAAGAAACAAAGAGAGATATGAGGAGAAAGGGGAGAGAGAGGGAGAGGGAGAGAGAGAGAAATTGCTTCATTTTGGATTCCAAACTCTTCTTTGAGTTAGCCTTAAGGGCCCCAGTAGCACTCATCTTAGGGATGGATTTGAATCAGTGAAGAACTTTCATTGAATTTAGTTCAAGATTGGTTTCTATAACTTGAAAACAAAGCATCCTGATGAATCCATTCTACTTACTCTAGTTTTTACTCCCTCGTAACATCACCATGTCTGTGCTTTTTGCCTGTCTAAGCCTCTAGCACTGATTCATAGGTGATTATGAATGCAGATTCTGGAGACAGAAAGACAGTGGATTGAACTGAATCTTACGTCCTCCACCAAGCTGTGTGGTCTTGGCAAGGACTTCACTTCCTTGACCTGCGCCATCTGATGAAAGGGGATGATCGTATCCTGCAATGGATGTTATGAGAATTACACAAGGTAATGCATGCAAAGTGCTCTGTGCATCACAACTTTTGCTTAGCCTGCAAGTAGCTACGATGATTATTTTAATTCAACTCTACTTGCCAATTGACCGCAATTTATTGATTTCCCAGTTCCACAAGACATCTGCTGGCCTAAGCCATTTTTTCTCCCCAGACCACATAATTCATATGTCACTGGTAGCTTATGGATAAGTCTCTCCAGGGGCAGGAGTCTCTCTCAGCTCCTTAAGTTACAACTTAGGATTTTCAACTTGACAGTGGTGCAAAAGTGATATTCATTCAATAGAAACTGTATTTTGAATTTTGATCTTTTCCAACCAAGGTTTGGAATTGTTTGGAATTGTATGGGCAATCTATGCCACGTGGCATGCTGGTAAATATTTAACAACCATCATTCCAAAGCACACAAATGAAAATAAGAAAATGTTTCTGGGAGTTGCCGCAGTGCAAGTTCTCCCACCATGGCTGATTTCAAGATGTCCGTGTGATGGCTCTGAATACAGAGTTGGGAAGAATGTGGGTGACTGATCTTCATGAGCTCGAGCTGGCCAGCTCCAGCGCAGCCCTCTCTGTGTAGGCAGAATTCCCTCCACGAGGGGTGTGGACAGGGAAAGCAGTCCAAAATGTGTCCACTAGGACAGTCGTGAAAATGGTAACAGTGTACCTTACATTGGGTTTCTCAAAGTCAAGTCTGAAATGGCTTTCCTCTTTTTTTAATTAATTCGTGTTATTTTTGCCTGTGCTTGGTCTTTGTGGCAGTGTGCATGTTTTAAGCTCTAGTTGTAGTAGGCAGGGGCTTCTCTTGCTGCAGAACGTGGGCTCCAGAGGGCTCAGCAGTTATGGTGTGTGCGCTCAGTCACCCCACGGCATATGGGATCTTTAGTTCCCTGACCAGGGCTTGAACCTGGGTCCTCTGCATTGGAAGATGGACTTTTAACCACTGGACCAGCAGGATGTCTCTGGGATTCTTGATCGAGGGACTCAGGTGAACTCTACCAGGAGATGAAGGAAGCAGATGGGAAGATGGAGAAAGGTAGGCTAAAAATGTGGGCAGGTAGGCTAAAAATGTGGGCTAATCTGAAGTCTAGCCTCTCTAGGGTGATCCCATAGAGAGCTTTGGGAGCATGTATACAGTCAGCCATGACTTAAGATGATAGGACTTAGGATATTTCAACTTGACAGTTGTGCGAAAGTGATATTCATTCAGTAGAAACTGTACTGTAAATTTTGATCTTTTCCCAGGCTAGCGATATGTGGTACAAGACACCTGTGATACTGGGCAGTGGTGGCAAACCACAGCTCCCAGTCAGCCACGTGATCACAAGGGTGAAAAACCAATACACGTACGACCACTCTGTGCTCAGACAACCATTCTGTGCTCTTTCAGTACAATGTTCCATAAAGACATTCAGCACTTTACTAGAAAGTAGTATTCCTGTTAGATTATTTTACCCAACTGTAGGTTAATGAAGAAGAAGGAGAAGGCAATGGCATCCCACTCCAGTACTCTTCTAAGCCATTTTTTCTCCCCAGACCACATAATTCATATGTCACTGGTAGCTTATGGATAAGTCTCTCCAGGGGCAGGAGTCTCTCTCAGCTCCTTAAGTTACAACTTAGGATTTTCAACTTGACAGTGGTGCAAAAGTGATATTCATTCAATAGAAACTGTATTTTGAATTTTGATCTTTTCCAACCAAGGTTTGGAATTGTTTGGAATTGTATGGGCAATCTATGCCACGTGGCATGCTGGTAAATATTTAACAACCATCATTCCAAAGCACACAAATGAAAATAAGAAAATGTTTCTGGGAGTTGCCGCAGTGCAAGTTCTCCCACCATGGCTGATTTCAAGATGTCCGTGTGATGGCTCTGAATACAGAGTTGGGAAGAATGTGGGTGACTGATCTTCATGAGCTCGAGCTGGCCAGCTCCAGCGCAGCCCTCTCTGTGTAGGCAGAATTCCCTCCACGAGGGGTGTGGACAGGGAAAGCAGTCCAAAATGTGTCCACTAGGACAGTCGTGAAAATGGTAACAGTGTACCTTACATTGGGTTTCTCAAAGTCAAGTCTGAAATGGCTTTCCTCTTTTTTTAATTAATTCGTGTTATTTTTGCCTGTGCTTGGTCTTTGTGGCAGTGTGCATGCTTTAAGCTCTAGTTGTAGTAGGCAGGGGCTTCTCTTGCTGCAGAACGTGGGCTCCAGAGGGCTCAGCAGTTATGGTGTGTGCGCTCAGTCACCCCACGGCATATGGGATCTTTAGTTCCCTGACCAGGGCTTGAACCTGGGTCCTCTGCATTGGAAGATGGACTTTTAACCACTGGACCAGCAGGGATGTCTCTGGGATTCTTGATCGAGGGACTCAGGTGAACTCTACCAGGAGATGAAGGAAGCAGATGGGAAGATGGAGAAAGGTAGGCTAAAAATGTGGGCAGGTAGGCTAAAAATGTGGGCTAATCTGAAGTCTAGCCTCTCTAGGGTGATCCCATAGAGAGCTTTGGGAGCATGTATACAGTCAGCCATGACTTACGATGATAGGACTTAGGATATTTCAACTTGACAGTTGTGCGAAAGTGATATTCATTCAGTAGAAACTGTACTGTAAATTTTGATCTTTTCCCAGGCTAGCGATATGTGGTACAAGACACCTGTGATACTGGGCAGTGGTGGCAAACCACAGCTCCCAGTCAGCCACGTGATCACAAGGGTGAAAAACCAATACACGTACGACCACTCTGTGCTCAGACAACCATTCTGTGCTCTTTCAGTACAATGTTCCATAAAGACATTCAGCACTTTACTAGAAAGTAGTATTCCTGTTAGATTATTTTACCCAACTGTAGGTTAATGAAGAAGAAGGAGAAGGCAATGGCATCCCACTCCAGTACTCTTGCCTGGAAAATCCCAAGGACAGAGGAGCCTGATAGGCTGCAGTCCATAGGGTCTCACAAAGAGTAGGACACAACTGAGCGACTTCCCTTTCACTTTTCACTTTCATGCACTGGAGAAGGAAATGGCAACCCACTCCAGTGTTCTTGCCTGGAGAATCTCAGGAACGGGGGAATCTGGTGGGCTTCCGTCTATGGGGTCTCACAGTCGGACACGACTGATGCAACTTAGCAGTAGCAGCAGTGAGTTAATAAAAGTGTTCTGAGCACACTTAAGGTGGGTTAGATTAAGCTAGGATGTCCAGCAGTTTAGGTGTACTAAATGCATTTTCAGCTTAGAATGTTTTCAGCTTATGATGAGTTTCTTGGGCCATATCCCCACCATAAGTTGAGGAAGCTGTGGACCACCACAAAGTTGTCCCAGCTTGAGGCAAGGGGGCGGGGCACTTGTACATGCCGGTCAGTCATTGGGTGCACGCTGCCTTCAGGGGTATAACTTTCTGGGCATTTCCTGGCACAGAAGTTTCATTGGCTGAGGGGAATTCTCAGGAGAAGGGAGTAGCTGTAACCTGTGAGCAAGCAACTCTCCCAGCAGCTGGGGGATGAGTATACCAACCTGGTAGAGAGCCCCCGGGACCCCAGTATCATGTATTATGTAGTGATAACAATGCTGATGACAATTTTTATAGTGAAGATCATGGAGACGGAGATGCTGGAAATGGAGAATATAGTTGTGCTGAGCACTGGGCTTGATTGGGTTGGTGTTGGTAGTATAGATGGTAATTGCGGCACAGTGGTGATGGTGATAATATTGGTGGAGTAGCAGTCGTGGAAAATGGTGGTGGTAGTGGTCATCGGGGCATGGTGATGGTGATGGTGATGCTTCTGGGGGTAGTGAGGAACATCGCAAAAGTCCTGGTTATTGGAGGGACTAAAGATACCAAAGAGCTTCCCCAGTGGCCCAGCAGTAAAGAATCGCCCTTCACTGCAGGAACCACAGGAGACACGGGCTTGATCCCTGGGTTTGGAAGATCCCTTGGAGGAAGGCATGGCAACCCCCCAGTATTCTTGCTTGGAGAATCCCATGGACAGAGGAACCTGGCAGGCTACGGTCCAGAGGGTCACAAAGAGTCAGACATACTGAAGTGACTTAGCGTGCAAGCACACAAAGATACCAAAATCTCAGTTTATTCCAGGTTTGCCTCTCTTTCTTATGCTTTGTACTTCTGCCATGCTCCTGGGGTAGGAACCAGCTTAGTAGCTCGTCAAGCTTTGAATGCAAACAGAACTGAGAGAGTGGACGTCAGTTCACCAGGGAAGTCCCACCGTGTGTGCCTTTGAACACAAGGCGCACGTTCTGTGGGGCTGTAATTTATTCTACTTGCCACTGTGTGCCACAGTTCACTGTGAAGTGTGGGGCCGTGGTGACGTCAGACGTCTTAACCTGTCAGACCTCAAAGCCAAGTAGCACGTGGCAACATTATACTGGAGCCCTGGAGATCACCGGGCCAGAACCATCCTGCCCTCAATGTGCCTTGTTCTCTGCAGAAGAGCCTTGCTTGTGAGTATGAGGGCTGGAGATTGTGGTGGGAAGATGTAGGTCAGCATGCTGCTGGGGAGCATCTCAAGGGAAGAGCCTACAGAGTGGACATCTTTGTATCCATCTCAGTATCTGCCTGAATCGCCTCTTTCTCCCTCCCCCGAGTGAGGTGATGAGGCAGGAAGGGCTGCTCATTTCCACTCAAAGTACCTCTATCACATACTTCCAATAATATTGCTCACTATCAAACAAGTATTTTGGGACAAATGTAAAGTTAATTCACTCATTCAATAAATATGCATTGAGCATCAACTGCAAACCACGCACCAGGGAATTTCCCGGTGGTCTAATGGTTAGGACTCCGAGCTTTCACTGCAAGGGGAACAGGTTCGATCCCTGATCTGTGAACTAAGATCCCACATGACTTGTGGCCCCCCTCCAAAAAAAATACCCATGCATTAGTCTGGATGCTAGGGATATCACAATGAGGGCAAAACAAAAATCTCTGCCGTCAAGAGTTTACATCCTGCTGGGTTCAAACATGTCTTACTCCCATCAAGCACAGATGAGAAAACTGATGCTTAAAGAGGTTAACTGACTTAACCAAAGATAGATAGTGAAGGCAAAGCTAAGATTTTAACTTAGCTCAGCCAGATCCCCAAACCCATTACCTTGACTGAACCTGTACTATCTGCAGGGGACTTTTTTTTGTTTTTACCACCCATCTTCCTCTTGACAATCTTCCAGTCTTCTGGTACTTGAACCCTCAGGATGCTTCAGGAAAATCATTCTTCCCTACCTATATACAATGGAGCCATGAAAAAGAATGAAATCATACCATTTGCAGTGACATGGATGAACAGACATGGATTTGCAGACAGATGGATGAACACAGAGATTATCATCCTAAATAAAGTCAGAAAGAGAAAGACAAGTACCATTTGCTATCAGTTTTATGTGGAATCTAAAATATGACACAAAAGAACTCACTTATGAAATGGAAACAGACTCACGTACACAGACAGGAAACTTATGGTTGCCAAGGGGGAGGAAAATGGTAGAGAGGGATGGATTGGGAGTTTGGGGCTAGGAGACGCAAACTACTACATATAGAATGAAGAAACAACAAGGTCCTACTGTATAGCACAGGGAACTATATCACTATATATTATCCTGTGATAAACCATAGTGGAAAAGAACATGAAAAAGAATGTATATATGTATACACACACACACACACACACATACATATATAACTGGATGACTTTGCTGTACACTAGAAGTTAACACAGCGTTCATTGTAAATCAACTATACTTCAATACAATAAACTTTTTAAAAAACATTCTTCCCAGTAAACTTTAGAGAGGCTGTCAGTCAAGGCGTCCAGCCCTCCTTTAACCATGGAATGAGCGCATGACCCAAGCTGTCACCCCAGTGCTGGTTTTGCCACCCAGACCCCTCGGAACTCTGTTTGCTTTTGTGTCCAAGTTGGATTTTCAGTCTCATGTGCAGTTCTGTGAGCCATCTTATATTCATCCCCCAAGTTATTTTTTTCCCAGTTATATAATCCAGTTAGTTTCATGCAGTCAAAGAAAATAACACATGGTCCCTGTACCCTCTGGACCTCAAGCTAGTTTCATCGCCTGCTAACTAGGAGAAATAACACCCAACTTGCAAGAGGCAGAACAAATAGAGATCTTGTTTCCTTGAGCCAGGCTTTACCAACATCTCCTGGATTTAGCATCTTTTCAGACCCTAACCTCCCAGGAGAAGCTTCTCCATTTTTCAGTGGGGCTGCCAGACATGAAGATGTTGCACACTCAGCAAAAGCAGTGGAGGAGCCTGAGCTATATTTGAGCTTCCCTGAGAACACACAGACGTCTCCTGTGCTCGGCTCACCGGGGAGAGTGTAATTAACAGCACTCTTCTCCAGAGCATGGATGGAACAGGTGATGACTCAGCAAGTTCAGAATCACATCCATGGCCAGTCCCTCCTCCCTCCAGGTCTATTTTTGGGTCACCACAGATGCTTATTAAGGCCACATGTCAGGGTTACGGGGCAGAAGAGAGACTTTTCTTGGAGAACTTGTCAGAATTGCACAGAGTTGCACGCAACAGAAATGTACCCAAATAACTTTCTTTTCCTCATGTAACAAAAAGGCTAGAGGCAGGCAGTCCAGGCTGGTACAGAGGCTCAAAGAAACCATTAAGGACTGAAGCTCCTTCTATCTTCCTGCTCTGTTACACTTACAGGTGGCTCTCACCCTAATAGTCACAAGACGGCTGCTTCATTTCCAAAAATCTCACCTATATTCCTGGCAGAAATGAAAGTAAAAGCAAGGAGGAAAAATATGTGCCTGCTAACTTCCTCACCCTTTCTTATGAGGAAGAAATAGAGTCCCAGGAAGTTCTACCCAAATCTCTACTCACATCTTGTCAGTCAGACCTGGGTGAGAAGATCACCCCTAGCTGTAAGGGCGTATGGGGAGGTATTTTTCACTGGGCACATTTTATTCAAGCCAAGTTGGGGTTCTGTTACTAAGTAAAAAGGGAAGATTAGATATTGGTTAAGCAGTAGTGTCTGTCAAAGAAAATGAGATGGGGCATGGATCATTGTGAGAGAAGCCTCTGAGGGGCTGAGTCAGAGTTTCTGAGAAATGCAGGAGATGAATCAGTTTCCAGAGCCCTGAAGCGGACAGTTGGAGAGGATGGAGAATGGCCTGAGGGCTGGTCACAGCCCCTCCAATCATCCACATTATGACCTACAGAGAAAACCGGAAGCAGCATCAATATGTCCTTTAAAGAAAGCCTTGGGGTCTACCCTGGCGGGCCAGTGGTTAAAACTCCACACTGCCAATTCAGGGGACGTGGGTTTGATCTCTGGTCAGGAACTAAGATCTCACGTCACTTGCCATGGCCAAAAGATAAAAGAAATAAAATAAAAAATAAAAATAATAAAGATGGCCCTGAACTCTGAAATGTGCAAAAAAAATTTTTAAATTTCAGCTCTGCCAGGTACCTACTCTGTGACTTCAGGCAAATCATTTAACCTCTCTGGGCCTCTCAATTTTCTCAACTATAGAAAATGGGAATGATATCTCGTACTCGAACAAGACTATATGTATAAACTGCCCATTGTAGATATCCAACAAAATGGCGGTTAGTTTTGGTTTCAGTTCAGTTCAGTCGCTCAGTCGTGTCCGACTCTTTGTGACCCCATGAATCGCAGCACGCCAGGCCTCCCTGTTCATCACCATCTCTCGGAGTTCACTCAGACTCACGTCCATCGAGTCCGTGATGCCATCCAGCCATCTCATCCTCGGTCGTCTCCTTCTCCTCCTGCCCCCAATCCCTCCCAGCATCAGAGTCTTTTCCAATGAGTCAACTCTTCGAGTGAGGTGGCCAAAGTTGGTTTAATTTTCTCATTTTCTAAACAGTGAATATGAAGCCCAGAGATGGGAAGCAGGATAACCTAAGTCACACAGATAGAAAGAGACAGCGTGAGGACTGGGACCCAGCCTTTCTGACGCCCAACCTGGGATGTGTTCCATTTCACCACTACTTCTTCCTGTTAAACATTTATTAACTTTTCCCAAAGTGTGCAATTAGGCCTAAGTGCTGGAAGCTAGTTTGGAATTTTACTTCTGGGGACTTTCCTGGCAGTCCAGTGGTTAAGACTCTGTGGTTCCAATGTAGGGGCACATGTTTGATCCCTAGTCCAGGAATTAAGATCCCATATCCTGTGCTGTGCAGCCAGAAACAACAACAACAACACACAAAGTCCCCAAAATAAAACAAATAGAATTTTACTTCTTTTTAAACTGTAGACAAAGTGCTTTCAGACCCCTAGGAGGCAAAAAGTTAGAAGTAGACGAAACATCCCAGTGTGCCCCTTCCGGTGAATTCGTCTGTGTTGTTGTTGTTCTGTTTTTTATTTATTTATTTTGGCTGCGCTGAGTCTTCATTGCTGCACAGGCTTTTTTCCAGCTGTGGCAAGCGAGGGCTGCTCTCTAGTTGCGATGTGCAGGCTTCTCATTGAGTTGGCATCTCTTGTTGCAGAGCACCGGCTCTAGGGGGCGAGGGCTTCAGTAGCTGCTCCAGGCTCTAGAGCTCAGGCCCGACAGTTGTGGCCCACGGGCTTAGCTGCATGTGGAATCCTCCTGGACTGGGGATCGAACCCGTGTCTGTTACACTGGCAGGTGGATTCTTTACCACTGAGCCATCAGAGAAGTCCGTCCCCAGTCCTTGTTATTATCATTGTGGTTGGGGTTTGTTGAGAACACTAACTATTGTCCTGATGGCCATACCTAATGACAGGAGCTAACATTTACTGAGAACTGTCAGTTTCCTATCATTGCTATAACCACTTTCACTTTTCATTTTCATGCATTGGAGAAGGAAATGGCAACCCACTCCAGTATTTTTGCCTGGAGAATCCAAGGGACGAGGGAGCCTGGTGGGCTGCCGTCTATGGGGTCGCACAGAGTTGGACATGACTTAAGTGACTTAACAGCAGCAGCAGCAGCACTTGAAACAACACAAGTATATTCTCTACAGGCCTGGAGGGAAGCAGCCCTAAAATCAAGGGCACCCAAGACGAAAGAAAGAAAGAAACTGGCTGATGGGAGACTGTGAGTATCATCCTCACACCAACATTTCAAAGATTTCTGTTCAACAGATAGCTCTTTCCCAGACATTCTCCAGCACCAAACTCACTCCCTCATGTCTTCCAGGCGGACTTCTCAAATGTCAGCTACTCAGGGACACTGCGACCACTCTACCTATCCAAAATAGCTGCTCTCATCCCCCTCTCTCCTCTTGTCTCACTTTAATTCTCTTATTGCTTGACACACATATCATTTTTGTTGATTTGTGGCTTCTGTGCTAGGATGAATGCTTGATGACAGCAGGGACTGGCTATTTTGTGCATTGCTGCCTTACTTGGCACACAAAGGGGCCCTCAATACATTAAAAAAATATTATATACCTTTTTGGCTGCTCCTGGTCTTAGTTGTGGCATTCGAGATCTAGTTCCCCTCCTAGGGATCGAACATAGGCCCCCTGCATTGAGAGCTCAGGGTCTTAGACACTGGACCACCAAGGAAGTCCCCTCAATGCATTTATATAAATAAATACATGAGTAAATGAATGATGCTAATCTCATTGCCTCATCAAAGAAGTTTAGAATAAACAAGTATTGGGAGCTCCCTGATGGTCCAGGGGTTAGGATTTGGCACTTTGTTGTAGCCTGGGTTCAATCCCTGATCAGAAAACTGAAATCTTTGCAGTGCACCCAGATAAAAAGGAATAAACACATGTTATTAACTTACATTTTAGATATTGGGGCTTTTGATATTTCAGTTGAACACAAAGCTTTCATAGAGATGAAGATTAGACAATAAGGAATTTCCCATGGTTTCTACACATTAGCAGTAATCAGAATTGTAAGAAAGTTTGTTCACAATGCCAGTCCTTGGTGCCTTCTCTCAAAGATTTTGGGGTGGGGGTTGGCCATCAGTATTCTTAAAGTTCTTCAGGTGATGCTAATGTACCTCCGAGATTAAGATTCCCAACCCTGGACCTCCTAAGGCAGAATCCCTTTGTCGGTGGTTCTCAGTCTTAGCAGCTTTGGAAAGTACACTGGAGTCCCAACCCCAGAGATTTGGATACAGTTAGACTGGGGTTTCCTGGTGGTTAAGACAGTAAAGAATTTGCCTGCAGTGAGAGAGACCTGGGTTCAATCCCTGAGTTGGGATAATCCCCTGGAGAAGGGAATGTCGCCCCAAGCCAGTATTCTTGCCTGGAGAATTCCATGGACGACAGAGGAGCCTGACGGGCTACAGTCCATGGGGTTGCAAAGAGTCGGACAAGACTGAACAGCTAACACTACCTATCTAGGCTGGGGTGCTTCCCTGGTGGCTCAGTGGTAAAGAATCTGCCTGCAGTGAAGGATACCCAGGTTCAGTCCCTAGGTTGGGACAATCCCCTGGAGGAGGGCATGGCAACCCACTCCAGTATTCTTGACTGGTGAATCCCATGGACAGAAGAGCCTGGCAGGCTGCAGCCCATAGCTTCGCAAAGAGTCAGACAGGACTGAAGCAACTGAGCACGCACGCAGACTAGGGTGAGCCCTGGGCATCAGATTCTTTATTTCACTCATTATACTTTTCAGCTCCAGAATTTCTAGTTTTCCAGTTTTGTTTAATCATATCTATCTCTTTTGATAGAATATTGATATTCATATTTTTTCATACTTTTTTTTTTAGTTCTTTTAGGTTTTATTGTTCATGGTTTCCTTCAGTCCTCTGAGCATTTTTAAGACAGTTGGTTTAAAGTCTTTGACTGGGGACTTCCCTGGTGGTCCAGTGGTTAAGACTTCCCCTTCCAATGCAGAGGGTTCAGGTTTGATTTCAGGTCTGGGAGTTAAGGGGCTCCCCCAGTGGCTCAGTGGCAAAGAATCTGCCTGTATTGCAGAAGACACAGGTTCAGTCCCTAGGTGAGGGATACACTGGTGGAGGAAATGGCAGCCCACCCCAGTATTCTTGCCTGGAGAATCCCATGTACAGAGGAGCTTGGTGGGCTTGGTCACAAACAGTCGGACAGGACTGAAAGGAATGAGCACATAGGCATGCACTGGGAGCTAACATCCCACGCGCCTTGTGGCCAAAAAGCCCAAACATGAAACACACAAACAAAAACTAAAGTCTTTGACTAATCAGTCCAAAGTCAGGGCTTCCTCAGAGACAATTTCTGTCAATGAATTTTGTTCCTTTGATTGGACCATACTTTCCTGTTTCTTTGTATGCTTTGTGAATTTTTTTTCGGAGGTTGGACATCTGAATATCACAATGTGGTACCTGGAAATCAGGTTCACCCCCTTCTCCAGGAGTTGCTGATTGTGACTGACGAAGACTGCTATCATTAACTTGCACAGTAATTGTCACAAACTATTAAACAAAGGCTGCCTTTCATGTCATATGTAGGCACTGAATCTGTTCTTCAGCTCATGTTCAACTAGTACCCTGACAGAGATCTCTTTGAATGTCAGGAACTAGACATAAAACAAACACAACGAAACACACCTCTCAGTCTCTGCAGCTGGGCTCTGCACCGTGGCACCCAACTCTCAGCCAGGGTGTCTGCAACTCAGCCTTAGACCATATACCCCACTTGCACTGAGCCATCTTTGAGTTGCCATTTTTTTCTTGATTCAGCATTCACTTGGTTGCTGTAAGCCCTGATGGTTTTCCAGAATTCTTACAAAGTTGTTTCTGACATTTCTGCTTATTTTTTCGATGTTTCTATGGAGGAGCTTGGAGTGTCTTGTCTTAGCAGCCATTGGGCTGCTAATAACAGAAATATCAATACGATAAACTGAGTGGCTTATAGACAACAGAAATGTACTCCTCACAGTTCTGGAGGCTAGAAGTCCAAGATCAGGATGCCAGCATAATCAGGTTCTGGTGAACGTCCTCTTCCAGGTTGCAGACTAGTTATTACTTTCTGTTGTATCCTCTCATGGCAGAGAGCAGAAACAGGAAGCAAGATCTCTTGTGACTCCAGTTCAGTCAGTTCAATTGCTCAGTCATGTCCGACTCTTTGCAACCCCATGAATTGCAGCATGCCAGGCCTCCGTGTCCATCACCAACTCCCGGAGTTCACTCAGACTCACGTTCATCGAGTCCGTGATGCCATCCAGCCATCTCATCCTCAGTCATCCCCTTCTCCTCCTGCCCCAATCCCTCCCAGCATCAAAGTCTTTTCCAATGAGTCAACTCTTTGCATGAGGTGGCCAAAGTACTGAAGTTTCAGCTTTAGCATCAGTCCTTCCAAAGAAGTCCCAGGGTTGATCTCCTTAGAATAGACTGGTTGGATCTCCTTGCAGTCCAAGGGACTCTCAAGAGTCTTCTCCAACACCACAGTTCAAAAGCATCAATTCTTCACCACTCAGGTTTCTTCACAGTCCAACTCTCACATCCATACATGACCACAGGAAAAACCATAGCCTTGACTAGACAGACCTTAGTTGGCAAAGTAATGTCTCTGCTTTTGAATATACTATCTAGGTTGGTCATAACTTTTCTTCCAAGGAGCAAGTGTTTTTTAATTTCATGGCTGCAGTCACCATCTGCAGTAGTTTTGGAGCTCCAAAAAATAAAGTCTGACACTGTTTCCACTGTTTCCCCATCTATTTGCCATGAAGTGATGGGACCAGATGCCATGATCTTCATTTTCTGAATGTTGAGCCTTAAGCCAACTTTTTCACTCTCCTCTTTTACTTTCATCAAGAGGCTTTTTAGTTCCTCTTCACTTTCTGCCATAAGGGTGGTGTCATCTGCATATCTGAGGTTATTGATATTTCTCCCGGCAATCTTGATTCCAGCTTGTGTTTCTTCCAGTTCAGTGTTTCTCATGATGTACTCTATATATAAGTAGAATATAAGTTAAATAAGCAGGGTGACAATATACAGCCTTGACGTACTCCTTTTCCTATTTGGAACCAGTCTGTTGTCCCATGTCCAGTTCTAACTGTTGCTTCCTGGCCTGCATACAGATTTCTCAAGAGGCAGGTCAGGTGTTCTGGTATTCCCATCTCTTTCAGAATTTTCCACAGTTTATTGTGATCCACACAGTCAAAGGCTTTGGCATAGTCAATAAAGCAGAAGTAGATGTTTTTCTGGAACTCTCTTGCTTTTTCCGTGCGTTATTGCCGTGATGAATGCTACTGTATTTTTTGGCTACATTTTCCCAGCTAGTCTTGGCTGGAGCATAGAAACCCTGTTGCTGTCCGTGCAGCGACCGCCCACCTGGCAGCAGCACTGCACTCTTCCATTCCTTCCAACAGCCTGTCTGTCGTTTCTCTTGGGTTTTCACTGTCTTTTGTGGCTATTGATCTGGTCAACTTTTCTGTTTCCTCTTGAGCGGATTTTGGCACTTCATATTTTTTCCAGAAATATTTCCATTTAATCTGCTTTAAGGTATTGGCTTGTGGTTGTGAATAATATCCCTTAAGTATTTAATATCAAATATAGTATTTGTTATATCTGAGATGTTTCCCGTTTTCATTTTATCTTTTGCATATTTGTGTTTTGATCATATTCATCATTTCTGTTTTGCCTCAATGATGTTTCATGTTTCAACTAATCATCTCCGTTTTTACTTTTGGCCATACCATGTGGTTTGTGGGATCTTAGTTCCCCAACCATTGATTGGCCCCTGCAGTGAAAGCATGGAGTCCTCACTACTGAATCGCCAGGGAATTCCTTGAATATTAAAAAAAATTTTTTTTTGCCTGTATTTATTTACTTAGGTCCTTCTTGTTACCTTGAATTGACTGTTGCTCTTTTTCTAGTCCTTCGAGTTATGCTCCCATTTGTCTCCCCTTTTCCCTTGTTTTCTATTTGATCTATTGAAAGCTTTGACTTTTCCTCTAAGAATGATAGTAAAGCCATGATCCATGAATTTTTCCACGTGCTATGTTCATTATTATTTCTATTTGTGAGGGTAGTTTTAGCTAATCAGTATCCAGCCAGTCCATTCTGAAGGAGATCAGCCCTGGGATTTCTTTGGAGGGAATGATGCTAAAGCTGAAACTCCAGTACTTTGGCCACCTCATGCGAAGAGCTGACTCATTGGAAAAGACTCTGATGCTGGGAGGGATTGGGGGCAGGAGGAGAAGGGGATGATAGAGGATGAGATGGCTGGATGGCATCACGGACTCAATGGACGTGAGTCTGAGTGAACTCTGGGAGTTGGTGATGGACAGGGAGGCCTGGTGTGCTTCGATTCATGGGGTCGCAGAGAGTCGGACACGACTGAGCGACTGAACTGAACTGAACTGATTCTATAATAATGATGGAAATAATAGTAGTGATCCTTATTTCCTCTATCCTTGTCAATTTTATTTTAAAAATTAAAAAATATTATTTCTCTGGCTGCGTCAGGTCCTAATTGCAGCGCTTGGGCACTTGTGGTGGTGAGTGGGCTCTTTCTTGTGGTGAGTGCGGGCTCAGTTGCCCAGGGATGGACCCCTCATCCTCTGCATTGGAAGGTGGATTCTTAACCACCGACCACCAGGGAAGTCCTCATCCTTGTTAATTTTAAAAACAATTAAAAAGGAAAAAAACCTTTTAAACTTTTACAAAAAACTTTTAGACTTTTACAAAAGTTGCCTTTAACTTTTAATTGTTTTAATTTGAAAATGATCTCCCAGAAGTCATGAGCAATCAGAAGGTAAGGCCAGGAGAGGAGGCATGAGGGGGCTGTGATCTCAGGAACCCCGAAGCCTGACAGTGAAATCACCTTCCCCATTAGCCAGTTTGTGGAGGATTTTCTGTCACTTGCAACAGAAAAGCTTCACAGCCTGGGCTTGGGGAGAGGCTGTATGAGCCTGGATGGTCAGGTGGGGCCAGGATAGCCCAGCAGGTCCCGTTCAGGGTCAGGCAGGTGGAGCCTGCAGGGAGAGGGTGGGGCTCAGGCAGGGCAGGCCTCTGTGAGCAGGAGTCTGGAGGACACAACCTCCAGAGTGAAACATCCAGGAGGGCTTGAAAGTGAAAGTGAAAGTGGCTCAGTTGTGTCCGACTCTTTGTGACCCCAAGGCCTACACAGTCCATGGGATTCTCCAGGCCAGAATACTGGAGTGGGCAGCCTTTCCCTTCTCCAGGGGATCTTCCCAACCCAGGGATCAGACCCAGGTTTCCTGCATTGCGGGCGGATTCTTTACCAGCTGAGCCATAAGGGGAAGCCCAAGAATCCTGGAGTGGGTAGCCTATCCCTTCTCCAGCAGGTCTTCCTGACCCAGGAATTGATCTGGGGTCTCCAGCATTGCAGGCAGGCTCCTTCCCAAAGAAGCTCTCAGGGAAGCCCAAGGAGGGCTTAAGAATGGATAAGAATAACAGGGGCCTCCCGGGTGGCTCAGTGGTAAAGAATCTGCCTGCCAATGCAGGAGACACGGATTTGATCCCTGATCCAGGAGGATCCCACACGCCACGCAGCAATTAATCCTGTGTGCCACAACTACTGAGCCTGTGTTCTAGAGTCTGGGAACCACAAGCCCTGAAGCCCATGAGCCCTAGAGTCTGTGCTCTGCAACAAGAGAAGCCACCGCAATGAGGGATCCTTGCACAGCAACTGGAGGGTAGCACTGATCGCCACAGCTAGCGAAAAAAGCCCACACAGCAGTGAAGAGGGAGACAGCCAGTAATAACAGTAAGTAGCACCAACAAGGAGAGCAGCTGAAATCCTTAGTGAGGCTAGCTTTGTGTGTCGAGCCCCATCCTAAGGACTTTATACCTGTGACCTTATTCCGGCTTCACAATAGCCCCATGTTGTAAGCACTGCTTTTATCCCCAGGTGCAGAGCCCAAGCCCACAGCAGTTAAGAAAGTTGCCCAAGATGATCAGCTGGCCAGGGATAGAGCTGGCATCAAGCCCGGGGGCAGAGCCAGTTGGCCCTGGGACCCTGCTCATAACCACTGTGCTGTTCTGCCTCCTCTGAGAGGGACTGAGCAGTCTTGATACCTTTGGCAAAGCAGCGGCTCCCCTGCAGCCGCTGTGATGAGCTCAGGCTCCTGCTTGTCTATACCCTTCCCTTTAGCAGGGGCCTTTACTTTGACTCCCTGCTGGACGGAGGAAACTGGCTGTTTTCTACTTCTTTGGCCTTGAAAGCAGCACGACTGATGCCCCTGGTTCTTTACATGCAGCATGCTTTTTAGAATCTAACTTGTGTCAGAAAGCTTAACCCGGACTGGCTTCAGCAAAACCTGGGCTTCTATTGGTGCCTGTAACCCAGCTGTGTCAGGAATGGTTTGATCCCAGGCTCGAATGATATCACCAAGACTTGGCTTCTCTCTCTTCCTCCCTCAGCACTGCTTCCTCCACGTTAGTATATTTTCAGGCAGATTCTTTCCTCATAGGCACAGAATGGGTGCCAAAGCTCCTGGGGCTACATCCTTCCTTATTCATATCTGCAGGGAAAGGTTGAGTCTAATTGCTTTTTTATGGAAGAAGGGACCTCGTTGTTTTTGATCGGCTTGGGTACACATTCCTGAACCATTTATTGAGACTGGGAATTTGCTGATTAGCTTGTAAAAATAATCCCCACCCCTGGGTCAGAGAACCAGGGGGGCATCCTCTGTGGAGCAGGGTCTGTCTCGGCCTGGCTCATTAACGTTCCTGCTAAAGACACGTTGTCCACAGTGCTTACACGTGTGTTTCCGGGGGGTAGGAATTTTAGTTTTGAGTTGGTGCATTGTTTGTTTTGTTTCGTATAGCCCTGGTTTTTGCTTCTTTCTGTAGCTGCAAAACTGTTTTGAAGCAGGATTCAGGTGGGAGTCCAACACAGAGCAGATTGGGTCAAGACACAGGAGGTGTGTATCAGGGCTCTGGGCTCTTGCACGTTCCCTCCCCTGTTCTAGGAGAGCCTCAGGCTGCCGTGTCCTCCTGTGTTGGGGCCACTTGTCTGAAGACCATGCCTATCTCTGGCCTTTTGTTTTGCTCATTGAAGGGACTGGAGGGGGTTTCTCCCAGAAGGAGGCTGAGGATGAGGGGTGGCGGCTGTGAGAGCAGGGGCTGGGACGGAGCATCCTCCCCACTGAGGGGCCCTGTGCTGGGTGCCCTCCACTGCTTTTCCCACCTGCTCTGGGCCCCTGCAAGGGGGCCCTCGGGAACTGCCCCAGTGGGTTGCTAGCTTCCAGTTGGTTTGGCCAGTGGGAAGCACCAGCAGGAAATGTGGGAAGGAGGAGAGAGGTCTGGGTGGTTATTCCCGGGATCTCTCTCTTAGGGGTCTCTGAGGGTCTTAGCTCCTGTTTGGCAGCCCCTTCCCAATCTCTGTGCTCAGATTCTGGAAGCCACTCCCTCCCTTAATTGTGCAGTAGCTTTGGGTGCTGCACTGGGCTCCGTACACTTGGTCCATGACTTTGCAAATGGTCTCGTTATTAACTTCACGCAAGTCACTTGATTTGATGGGCCGGTGGTCTCCTGCCAGACCCCTGACTGATAAAGGATGGCTCCTGGTGTCCTGACAGCAGTGGGCACCGAGGCTCCATGCCAGCAGGGTCCTGAGAGGTTGCAAAGCTTTGGGTCACCTCTCACCAGGTGCTTAGCTTTGGCAAAGATGCCCCCCACCCAACTCTGTCTCATTCAGTATGGGGACAGGAAAGGTCCCTGCCCCTTCCCTGTGATATACTCGCAACTCAGGGCCTGGGGCCTCCCTGTCTCTTCAGCTCTGCAGCCCTTCCTGGGCCTTTGCAGAACCCTCAGGGAACAGAGATAAAGTTGTCAGTAAAACATAGGACACCCAAGTAAATTTGAATTTCAGATAAAAAATGAATATTTTAGGATAAGTATATCACAAGTATTACATGGGATAGACTTATGCTAATTTTTAGGTTATTTATATGGGCACCCTGTATTTTTATTTGCTAAACCCATCAACCTAGTCTGAGAAAGTGAAAGTACAAGTTGCTCAGTCGTGTCCAACTCTTTTCGACCCCATGGACTGTACAGTCCCTGGAATTCTCTAGGTCAGAATGCTGGAGTGGGTAGCCTTTCCCTTCTCCGGGGGATCTTCCCAACACAAGGATCGAAGCCACGTCTCCCGAGTTGCAGGTGGATTCTTTACCAGCTGAGCCGTAAGAGAAGCCCAGGAATCCTGGAGTGGGTAGCCTATCCTCCTCTCCAGGGGATCTTCCCAACCCAGGAATCGAACCGGGGTCTCCCGCATTGCCGGCAGATTCTTTACCAACTGAGCTACCAGGGAAGGCCCATCTGAGAAGGGGCCCTAATATAATGACAAAGTGAATTTGCCATCAGCCCAAGGATGGGAGCACAGAGGAGGAGCAGGGGGTCGGATTTAATTTGCTTTAAAAAAAAGACCAAGTGCCGTTTTTTGATGCATTGATCAGTGCAGTGCAATCCTCACTGAGGCAGGGAGCGCAGGGCTGTCTGGTGGGCAGGCTGTGGGGAAGAGGCTGTGTCGGCCCAGCTCTCCTCTCCCCTCCCTCCCAGGGGTCCTTGAGGACATCAGGAGTCACCCCAGCCCCTGCCCCCAGAAGGGCTCCAATAAGTCCCGTCTGTGTTTCACCAAAGAAGTCAGACTCTCAATTACTTTATGATATTTGGTCTATGGTTACTGGAAACTTTTTTCTCCCTGATTTCTGAAGTAACCCGTAGTCATATTGAGAACTGGAAATGCAGAGAAAGACACAGAGGCAATTACACACCACGTATCACCCCACCCTTTTCATGCCTTTATGTTGGGGGCCAGCATGAGGAACTCCGCCCATGGCAAAGGTCATGAGGAAAGGGGCTTCGGCATACGCAAAGGCGTGACCAAGTCTCAGGAAATTCCCCTGCTCCCGAGCATCTAACCCCAAAACCAGAGTCTGTCCTGTACTCTCATCTACGGGGTGCTCTCCCCCATAACCATTTCTCTCCGAGAAGGAGTAAACGTGCAGCTCCAAGGCAGTAAAAATTCCTGGGCATGACTAGAGTGTTTCAACTTACGGGACTCCTCTGAAGGTTATCTAGCCTGCCTGTGTAGGTTCCTCTGGCCACAACAGCCCTCCAGCCTTGAGAGGCATGAGATGT